>JAIPRN010000254.1:88435-102500 GCA_025469175.1 Geopemphigus sp. TES_GeoC_2020 | reverse complement strand
GAGGAAGACCAAAGAAGAAGTGGCTAAACACGATTGAGGAGGATATGAGAATTGCTGGTGTGTGCGTCGAGGATGTGGGAGATCGGGGCAAATGGAGGTTTAAGACTAAGGTAGCCGACCCAAAATAGATGGGAATAAGGCGAGGATGATGATGATGATATATATATATATACGTTCGGAAACACTACCAAGATTTCTAGATATCCTATATATCTCTAAATTACTACAATACACAAAATAAAATATAAATCGACCCAAAGAGTTATAATTATAATTATGTTTAGTGCTTGTGTGATTATTCCATGCTTTTTGGGTTTCAGATTACCATAGACATAAACGAATATAATTATTATACAATTCATTTATGTATTTATGAAAGTAATACTTCAACTGTGACGCTTCTGTTGCAATTCTACATTTATAATCTACAGAAATACGATTTATCTTAATATATATAACATACAATCTTTGAAAACAACTTGATGCCATATATCTAGTCATCCTTCGGAACAATAATATGTTCGACGTCACATATCAATTGGTACTCGTTATCACATTATCCTTTGTTAATTTTTTAAGGTCGATTGTTATTATTTTTTTATCGTAAATAATATCAAAATGGTACGATCAATTCTAAACCGTGATTCGATCAACGTTAAAAACTACTTACGTTTTCTCTAATTGGTATGATCAAAGTACAATTACCTACTACTTGATATTATTGTGAGTGCTATTGAATTGCTTTTTTTTCAACGATTAAACTATGTAGAAATGGTAAAACGTTTTCTCGGCGTGTCGCTTAAATTTTTGTTCAATTTGTTTGTAGTCACATTGTGCAATTATTTTTAACAGATAAATTACGACACATCGCGTCTATTTTTACTTTTTCATTCGAGATTTAAAAGTAATTTTTAGAGAAATTTCAATATGTAATTTTTTTTAAACAACTTAAGTTTCATTTTACACTTATTTTCTCCATTCTCCTTAACTCACAATAGATACAATGGATACATTTGGTATGCCGGAAGATTTTGATTTACCTGGTTTTGACGGTAGTGTATTAAATTAAATATAAACGTCGTGATGGATAAAATAATCATATTATTTTAGACCTTCTTAACAACTACAATGCAGAAATGCCAGAAGTCAACACCAAATTGTTCATTGAAGATAATATATTATCTGAGTTTGATGATCCAATGAATGATTCCACTTTGTTAGATTTCCCATCACTTGATCTGTCTCAAATTGAACCAGATTTACAGCTACCACCAGCACAAGTTACTACCAATACACCTATTATTGAAAATCCTATGATGGATAATCCTTCACCTTCTGTAGTACTCAAATCATGTCAAAAAACCACTCCTATAATTAAACCTAATCGTAAACTTATTGAAAAACCAATTCAGCCCAATTTCCTTATTGAACAAAATGTTGGTAAAAACATTAGATACATACAAAAACCTGGAACACGGACTCTTGTTCCTGTTCAAAATTTAAGTCAAATTCAGTTATCACCTGATCATCAAATGAAACCGGTATTTTATTTATTATTTATATATGTTATATTTTTTATATCATAGTAATAAAATGTTTAGGTTTTTTTAAATACACAACTGAGTTCATCACCTACAGTTATGTATACATCAACAACTGGTCAAGTTCAACCAATTATATTGAATAATGCTGCATTTGTTACAACTGGTAAAATAATTTCAATTACCATAAAAGATGAAATACATATTTTATATAATTATTTTAGGAATTCCTGTAATGATTGATTCTTCAGATATATCACCAAAAAATAATATTGATACGAAATCAATAAAAGATGACAAACCACGAAGTTCACATAATGTCATTGAAAGACGGTATCGTACAAGTATTAATGATAAGATTATGGAATTAAAAGATATGATTCTTGGACCTGAAGCTAAGGTATTTAATAAATTAATATAGATATATACACACAGTATTTTAATATTAACTTCATAAATTCTATATGTTATGTTTGTTCAGCTTAACAAATCAGCTATACTTAAAAAAGCTATAGATTATATTAAGTATTTGGAGATGGCTAATGAAAAATTAAAAGATGAAAACAAAATATTAAAATTAAATATTTCAAAAAAAGATCTTGATGAAAGTCCTTCTCCTACTATTTCTCACGAAGAATACATTATACCTTGTTCACTGACACCTCCACAGTCTTATATTTCTATTTCTTCGCCAGAAAGATCAGATAGTGTTTCATCACCACCTACATCACCTGACATTGCAATGAGTGCTCATACAAATTTGGTATATTTAATTATATTGAAACTTAAAACTTTAAAGGAAATAACTTAAATAATACTATATAAATATATTTACAGAATAAAAAATCAGGGACAAAAGGAATAGCAGATCATTCAAGATTAGTACTTTGTGTTTTCGTTTTTACAGTTATTGCCTTCAACCCATTTGGATATTTATGGCCTCATAAAAATATATCATTTTCTCAATCTTCTTGGACAAATAAGGTGGATGGTAGAACTATTTTAAATGCAAAATCTGGTAAATATTATTAAATAATTTATAAGCCATAGAAATTTATTTATTATTTTTTTTAAAGATTCTGGAACAGACACAGACCTTTATCAAACTTATGCAATTACACTATCTGTCTGGGTGCTAAATATCTTTATTATAATTATTAGTTTAACTTGTCTTATTAGTGATCCAATTATATATTCAGATTCGGAAGCTTACAAAGATTATATTAAAATGAGGAAACAAGCAGAAGATAATTTGTACAAGGTTATTAGTATATATATTTATTATAATTAGTATCATCATTATTTTTAATTGTTTTTTGAAAATTTACAGGGAAATAAAAAAGTTGCAGTTCTTGAATTCTCTAAGTGTTTAGAGATTTTTGGACGACCGATATGGACAAGTCGTAAGAAACTTTGGGCTTCATTAATTTGGCAAATTATTCGACAATTTTTACACCAGTTTAAAGGTTTTATTCTTTTCAAAAAGTGGAATAATTCGATTTTTAAAACTGTGTATGATACAAAATATTAATTTTTTGTGCAAAAATAATTAACATTATTTTACTTGATAGAACCAAAAAACATGATACTTTAAACACAGCTAAACAACTTAGTGAAATTTATCATTTATTGCATAAATTATACTTAATTGGTGGAAGTGATTGTCCAATACCTAATGCGCATTGGGGTGTTGGTCTATATTTGGGACTTTGTTCAATTAATATGGCCGAAGCAGCAGGACGACAAGTAATTTCGGTTGAAACTCGTGTTCGTTTATATTCAACTATTGCTCTTAATTTTAAAACTATCACTTTTAATGGAGCTGGATTTTTTACTAGGTTGTTTTCTTTAATACTATAAATATTTGAATCTATTTTTATGTTTCATATTTCATACATTTTTGTTTTAAAGATATTATTTACATAAAGCACAAAACCAAGTTATAAACTATAATAGATTACCTGAAAATTTGAATTGGCTTACAACAGATCATGGGATTAGATTTTTCATTGATCGCAATTGGACTTTTACTCCAAATACAGCTACGTCATCATTCACAATACTCTCAGATCCCAATGACCCATTATCACATGTTACCAGAGTAAGTAATTAGAATACTTTTTAATTTTGTTTTAAAATATGTCTTTTTAGTCTTTCAGGGAAAATACTTTGGAAAAAGCTTTGTTAACACTAATTTCACCAGGAACAAGACAAATTGTTCAAAGTGTTGGTCATGCTAAACAACCAACAGTAACTTCAGATGTTTTACTGTATGTTCAACGTATTGTAGAGTCTAATTTAATTACTGCGAAACCCAGAATAATTGGAAGTTCTGAAGTAAATAGTAAGTAATAATTATGAAATATAAAAATAATAATTTTAATAGTAATATTGTTAATTATTTGCAGTGGTAGAAGATGAAAAAGCAGCATGGTGGGGAGCAATGTTTGCTGCTGGAACTTATTGGATTTTAGGTGAAGAAAATGATATAGATTTGCTTGATAAGCATATTTTGAATGTTCCATTGAGTTTATTAGTCGATCCATTAGCACAAGCTGCATTGGCTACTTATAAGTATAAATATTCGTAATAAAATAAAAAATAATTGTAGCATTTAACTAATATTTATATACAGATGTCGAAGAAAAGTCCAAACAATGAAACCTAGAATTTTAGAATACCATTGTTATGAAGCTAGCAAAATACTATCAGAAACTTTAATTTTATTACAGACCAATAAGCCTCCGGCAATTGTTATAGTAAATATAGTGACTTAAATAATACGTATTCAAATTATAAATATATAAATAAATAAATATATATATTTTTTTCTTTCTAGATGACATTATTATTAGCTTGTGACTGGTTATTAGAAACCAGAATGTTATCATGGCAAGAAGAATGTAAAAAATTGCCTACAGGCTATGTTAATTTGGAATTCTCAAATTTGAATAGCTTCCAAGAAGATTTAACTTCTTTGCGAAAAATTGCACAATTTGTTCCGGTAAAGTTTACATTAAAAAAGATATTTAAGTTATCTATTTCATAAAATGTTTAAACTATATATTATTTTATTTGGTACTTGGATAAAATATTTCGAAAATCTTGTAGTGTTTACGTATCATAACTACAGGCACTTAGTTTAAAACTAGTTTTGTGCCTTCTACTTATTTCTTGTTCTATTGAAATTAAATTTGTTTTTTATTTAAAATGCATAGTTTGCCACAGCTAAAGTGTTCTTATATGAGGCAACTGTACGATTAATGGCTGGAGCTTCACCAACAAAAACCCAACAATTATTTGATCGCAGTTTAAGGCACAGATCAACTCGGCACTTTGTTATTTGTACTAAAGGTATGGATATAGTATTTTCATTTTTCTTTGTATTAATATACGAATAAATAATACAACTTTATATTTTACTATAGGTAAAGGTGAACAATGTACAATTGGTTTAAGAGAGCATGCAACTGCATTGTTTATGGCCTGTAAACATTTGCCAATGTCTCTTTTATCACCACCTGGTATCAGAGCTGGTATGTTAGCAGAGGCAGCTCGTACATTAGAAAAAATTGGTGACCGGAAAAATCTCATGCAGTGTTACAAGTTATTGAAATCTATTACAACTAACTCATCCGTCACAGACTGATTTTTTCTATTAAAGTATATTAGTTATATATATATAGGATTATTAGTTACCATATATATATAAAAAAATTTTTTAAACTTACCTAATATTTTATGACGTAATATTTTTATTGTTTATTTTATACACAAATATTATTTTGCATTTAATTTTGATTAACGGATATAGAATTTAACATTTAAATTACTGAGAAACAATATTTGATATTTTATCTCAATTAATTTTCTATGTTTAAACATTTAACCATTTATAAGTATTTTTAATGGGAAATTATTTTTATATAGTATAAACAATAAACAAAACTTCAATGTTTGTTAAAGTGTAAAAAAAATAAATATTTTGTCTTACCAACTTGATATAAAAGTAGGAACAATATTTACCGTTTGTTTTTTTTTTCTAAAATTCTCTAAAATCATATGTAATGCATGATGAACAATTATTGTCGTTGTGACAAATATATTTAATTACGATAATTAATTTTTTGAAGTGATTTTTAAACTTTTTATAAATAAAATTAAAACTATAGTATTTACAATAGGTTTTAAAGATGTCAGGTTTTTGAAATAATAAATATAATAAAATAATTTCCATCGTAGTCTATATAAATTACATGGTACAAATAGTGTTTTTTTAACTGTTATTAAAACTATTTTTATACGCTGTTATTACCAAAAACCCCAAAAAATTAGTATTATTGTACAATAGTTTATATAATTTAACATAAAGATCGACGAATGCTACGCTTTGTGGCCGGAATGATGCGATTTTGGCTGTGAGCTGTTCATAACTACCATCGCACTCGGCTTGACTAAAAGATGGCCATTTGATAGTGGCGGTAATTGCTGATTTGGAATTGTCACCGCCTATAAGATTTAACAAAAATTCCAAATATTAAATTATTATAATTTCTACACATGTTAGACTAAGATCATATACCTTAGAAGAAGCTGTAGATAGTACTAGATGAGCTGGAGAAGAATTAGTATGAGTTAGGAGTAACGGCCTGGTTATAACATGATTTGGAGGGGGCTGTCCTTTATTTACAACTAGAATACAAAAATTATTAATTGTATATTATTTTCAAAAACATCAAAAATAAAATATATTTACCTGACGTTTGTGCCGCTATTATATTATTCGGCAACAATCTGATTGGTGCAGACGCCGTCGTGTTGTTGGAATGATCAATCACACTGGTACCAATCTTAATGCCTAGAAAATTAAAATAACAAAATAATTAATATTCACATATTTTTCACATATATTTATATGTATAAATTTATGTATCATTTGTGTATAAAAAAATAATAACATTCTCGTCGATGATGTATACCTGCCAGAGACACTTTAGAACGATTGGGCGTTAGTTTTGGGTCACCGTACAAAGTAAACGAGCCATTGGACACCTTGGTCAATACTGCCTGAGTAGTACCATCATGTTGATCTGAAAAAATTATAAGCGACATTGCTATATTTTGAACGAATTTATAATGAGAACGCGCGTGTAGTTTAAATCTCCAGTAATACTGGAAGATAACAGATAGGTGGTTGCTCTACTCACTTAAAGCATCTTTGTGATGGACAAATGTGAGGGTTTGCTGCTGCAAAGTGTTAGGTGGTAATGAAGACGAGTTTCTGGTCTGAGGAACTATATGAATTGTACTCCCCATCATCGGTGATGTGCTAACGACTTGCACCTGATGGGGAGTAATGTCAGAGACGAGCGGCAAAGTGGGAGGGGAGGAACTGGACAGCGACGATGTACTACTATACAGTGCACTGAGTTTGCTGTCATCTGCGTCACTAGTAACCATGCTAGCGTCCCTTTCTGTCTCGAAATCTCCGTTTATACTTGTGGCTACTACGTAAAATATAAATAAATAAATACACGTTTGGTCGTAAGAAATATATCGTTACAACAATTTGTATTTCTCACACGTTACTCACTGGTAGTCTTTCTAGTCACCACGTCGAGCGGCAAGTCTGGCAACAGTTTACTGAAATCTATATGATCCCATTTAGCGGCCAGCTCTTTTTTAAGAGACGCGTGCCTTTGTTGGGCCCAAATTTTTTCTCTGGCCAGTCTTTCCATCTCATGCTCCAACTCTCTTTCCCTCCGTCTCAACACCTGTGTAACAATACCAATTGCGCGATCGTTATTTCACAATTGATAGGTGGAATTACATTTGATAATTTCGTTTGATCCTATATAGAATATACGTAAAACTACAACGGTATTCGTTTAGGTGTGTTTTAAAAACATGTTTGGGGGGAGCACGTAACTTGCGAACAATTTAGGTATACGATAATTTAGGCAGTCCAAAACATATTCCCCTAGACTTAATATAATTATCCGAGCATAAACAAACAAAATTACACGATATTAAAAACTAACGTTTTAACGTCTGCAAAATAATAAAATGAACGTGTGACGCGAAAGCACAACAAGGTTAACCAAAACCAATAATTAAATATTATTTTATGACGTACTGTGAAATTATAACACGAAATTTAACCTTTTCGTTAACAAATGAATACTCTTAAAACGTCCCCCCATTTACAATCGGATAATTCGTGGTTTTTGAATACAAAATAAATATTATTTACTTATAAACCGTCAAGACTATTTTTAAAATCTAACAATTATTTATTCCCCGATAGGATCATAAATTAGACATTCTCTCGTCATTTTTCATAAACGCTTTTTTTCGTTCATAACAAGTAATGAGTATTTATAAGGGTTACATGATGTGAGTGATATCACCACCATCTCTTCTCACAAAAATTATGATTCACGGTAAAATTAATTTTTGTTAAAAGTACTTAGCGCTTTTTTTTCACATCGCCCCACGTTGTTTTAAACACATTTACAATAATTTACAAGCTATCGAAATAACTATTGGAGAAAAATACATTTATACGTAATATTTTTTTAAATATAGTTATAAATTTAATTTAGCTTCTGTGTTGACAAATATTTTATATATATCGATCCCCGTAAAAAATTTTAAACACACCACTTATAACAAAAGTGATATAGCTATTTTAAAGTACGATTATGATTACCTTATAGTACGTATACAATTATTTACAATTTAAAATCTCGGTAAACACATAAATCTTGGTTCTAAAAATCATAACAAAAGGAATAATTAATTTGATAAATACTAATACAATAAAAAAAAAAATTTTTTTTTTACTAAACTGACGTATTTTATCGGAAGTTCACATCTGTATAATAATGTTCATGAATAAAAAATAACGGTAAACAACAACAATATTGTCTACAATTTCTCATACGCAAGTACATAAACAAAAATAACTTTTGCCCAAGGCGCGAGAAAACTACAATAAACCTTTGTTAAAAAAAAAATTACGATTGAAAAATAAATTTATCGTGTTTCTCTTAACTACATAGCTTAATGTTTGGCATACATATCGATACCGAACGAATAACTAAGCTCGGCTGAGAAGAATGGCTCGTGAAGTGTATATGATTTTACGATATTTTATAATATGTATGAAATAATAAAATGGGCGTTGCTACGCATACACAAAATATACCGGCCACAATGTCGTCAATTTCTTAAGTGTACAAACAAAGTAGAGGTATAATTTTTTTTTCATTCCTTTATTATCGCGCTTGATAATCACGCTTCTTCCTATTTAAATAACAAACAAGTACTTTTAGATATTTGAAAAGTAAAGCCATATCCTATTCGCGCGTGTTCAATTGGAAACACAATATTTTTGATTATAACTATACGCTTTCCGTGAAATTTCAAGCTTCAGCTCAATTCTTTGTAAAGAAGAAAAAACCATGGCAACATACACTACCAAAAAAAAAATTCAATACATTGTAATGTACCCACAAACTATAAATGCGTTAATTTTCCAAAACAGTATTTCTTCCTAGCTATTAACAAAATGCTAAATTCTCTACGATTTAAGTAATTATATTTAATTTAGTTTCTTTTATTCATTGAATTACTTATTAAATTCCAAACTAGTAAATTCTTCGGTTAGAAAAAATAAATTATTTTATTTAGAAGATTGTATTTGGTGAGCTATATAAATTAGCACACATTCAGACTAAAGATACTGACCAAAAGTCCTAAGATACATATAAAAAATTCTATTTTTTATCAACGTTTCAACCTCTTAATGAAAATCTAATTTTTATTTAAAACGTATAATTATTAAATGCACCGTGGTACATATATTATTAGAATTATTCGTATTTGTATTGTGTATTGTTTGAAAATTATCTACAAGATAATACGGGAAAATCGTGATTATTTTAAAGTTAATTTTGAAAAATGTAACCAGGAATAGTGAGAGGGAGGTGAAATGAAAATTGTATTTACGTTTACGGCGCGATAATTATCGTTTTGAGAATATGATCTATCGTATGTGTACCTATTTTTTACAGGGCAACCTTATTTAATCCGTACGTAATTATTACTCGTTTCAATCACATTTTATGGTCTGGAATACTAATTCCCAATTGGTTGTGCAGCAAATGCGTATTAAAATTTACGGCGCCGTCGTGTGTAACGTGTATACAGAGTGCGCAAAATGAACGCTACCATTGCGTCTGTAGGTCATGGTTACGCACATACGTATCATACATATAATGTACAGGGATAAAGAGCACGGCGACGGTGTCAAACACAAAATGTTTTTACTCGGCGTTATGTTTATATCATACGATGATGACCCACGCAAAAATTAAAGAAACGACAAAGTTAATATCCACGTCGTACACAAACCTCAACTAGATTCACATAGTGTAACTGCTATACTTGTTTATTCTATTTTTTATTTTCGACAATTTTTGGTATTTAAATTCCAAATCTACGACGTAACGCGTCTAATGGGCTATCAAAAATAATATTGAAAGAAACTACCGTGATTTTATTTACCGAAAACGAAAATACGATATATTAATAAAACGGCTTTAAAAAAATTAATCAAACTAATTTCTTTCAAAATACATTTAAAATCGTATTTTATACGATTTACATTTAAATTGAACAACGAAAACAAAAACGTTCGTTGAAATACAAAAAGATTAAAATTTGATACAATAAGTAAATACGGCATTGAGTATGTGAGTAAAACACATTTTTCAGTCACAGAAGAAGTTGACCTCCTCGCGCCACGCGACTATGTTATGCGTACATACATATGACAAACAACATAGACGATGACACCATAACAAACATTCAAGGGCGTGATTTGGTATACAATTCTCGACCATCGCGAGCTGTCTATTATTAACTACTTTTATACCGAAAACCGAAGAAACCCCCCCACGATCCCTAAATACATAAATATTATTAAACGTTTTTCGGTTTTAAGAATAATATCTAAAAAGTTCAATTACATTTTATCATAAAAGAAATTTTGATATAAAATTCAAAAATCTACGTCGAAAAATATATACTATAATAATAAAGCGACTACAATTTTCCTATTTCGAATTTTTTTATCAAAAGGTAAGCAATATTTACGTGTATACGTTATACATATATATATATATATTGGTGGTCTTGTCTGGAAAAGAAGCATACGAGGTCGTAGTTGGTGTCTACTTATTTAACAAGTGACCTCCTACGAACGTTGAAACAATAAATGTATGCCAATCTAATCTATATAAAACAGACGAAGCGTACGTGCATATTTTAAATTATTTATTAATATATGTATACACGAATACACACGCGAGTAATCCATATTAATAAATATTAACAAAAATGTAACACAAAAAATAATAGCAAAATAAAACTCATTTCAAGCCCGAACGTGTGTGTAGGTACATATTTAGAAAATATCAGCGCTTACCTGAATATACCGGATTGCGCTCCTAAGTATACTCAGATTCGAAGTCTTTTTTTCGTCTTGAGACGCGGGTACTTGTTTCTTGAGCAGCTCGAAACATTCTTTAAGGTGAGCACGGCGATTCTTCTCCAATTTATTATGCACTTCTCTGGTGCCAGATCTAAAATGACACCTTATTGTATAACGGCAATTACAACGATTTTTTTTATTGGCATTTGATAAACATATAAATAGCTACAAAAAAAATTTATAAGATGAGGTAAGGTCTATTACACTAACAACGTCGAACCACAAACACAAACCACCATTATCAATAATTTACCTTTATATATATATATATATATATATATATAATATTAATACACGGAGACGTTTGCTTTATTAAAACATTTTTGTTTATTTCAAAACGTATGTTATAAAGTATGTTTTAATAAAATTGTATTATGCGCCTAATTAAAACATATACAGAGAGGTCGAATGATTAATATTCTTAAACTAATAATTTATTTTGTGTTAGTGTAGCAACAGTGTTGTAACCGTGCAAACGCACTTTAAATATATGAATAGACATCTTTAACGAGAAAAAATCGAATACCATATATTAAACATATTGTTTAATGATCAAATTAACTATCTTAATACACAAATAAATACGTATAGGTTCACAGAATTAGCCTCAATAGTATGCTTTTTTATACATGAACATAATTAAAGTTAAATAAAAAAGTAATCATGAAATTTTTAAATTAGAAATAAAAAATTTTTTCTCGTTTTCTTATAACGGGTATTAATATATTACTAAAGTTTATTTCAACGAGTAGAAGTCCATAAACGAACATTTTCGGAGGAAACTGTTATTTTTTAAAATACATATTTTCGGGAAGCATTTAAAACCCAAACTCCTTTCCAATTAATACAGTCCCGTGAATGGTACGCTGTATTTCTATAACTTTGAAACCCGATAGTTACCAATAAAAAGTTAATCAAAGTTAGTTCGGTTTTACTTCGAACGCGTAATGAATAAAAGAAACGAGTCGATATTTAACTGATCTAGATTAAAATAACTGTATTTTGATTCACAAAAAATACGATAATACGACGTAAGAATAAAAAATAACACGATAAAAACACTGACCCGGTGCGTCTTTTGAGTTCTTGAGCCAAAGACAGGGCAACGACATTTTCGTCATGATTATTGACAACGGAAACGACAGCGTTGTTATTGTTGTTGTTGTTGTTGTTGTTGTTGTTGTTGTTGTTGTTGTTAGTGGTGGTGATGGTAGTTGTGGTGGTGGTGGTGTTCGCTGTTGCGGTAGTGGTTACGACAGCTGCGGTGGGTTTATATACTTGGTGGTGGTGATGGTGGTGGTGGATGTGTTGCTGTGATTGCTGCGGTTGTTGTTGATGCTGGTGCTGTATAAGGACGGGAACGGCTTGCTGCTGTTGCTGTAGATCTTGCAGCCGCGGAGGTTGTTGTTGCCTTGGTGGTGTCGATGGTGGTTCGATATGGTTTAACGACGCCGGTAGATCAGAACTGGGCAATGTCACCGAGGCAGGATGATAACCAACATCCTTGCTATTCGATAAAGGTTCTTCTAAAAAAAAGCGAAGGGCAAACGATAATTAGAAAAAACGTTCATTTTTCAACGTGTAAAACTTATTGAATTTACGTAAATTTAATATACCCAAAAGATAATGTCTAATCCACTTTTTTTTCGGTGGTGCCACTCTGCAAGTGTCTACGTTTAAAATCAACACTCTCATAATATTTAACGGTCGAACAAATAAGCGCGCGTTTTTATTTATTAGCGTTATAACAATTTGGCGACAGTTTTGTATTAACGAGGTACAAAAAGAAATAATTCGTAACCAACATATTACCGCGTAATATACATATTTGTGTATATGTGTGCGTGCGTGCAAAATATTACACGATTACGAACGTATACGGTTGAGTATCGGAATACTCGAATCGTCCGAACTCGGGTACGACACTGCGAGAGACATTGGAAACAGAAAGCAGTTGTAGGAGGATTACGACGGCAAAGTTAAACGTCAACGGTGACGTCACAGGGCCCCATCTCCTACAACCACGCGCCGCCCACCAACGAAAAGCGTGTTCGCGCGACCGTCGCCACAGCTACTTTCGCACGACAGTGTACACGACACACGCGATATATATATATTATATATATAATTTCTTGTTCTTATTCTTATTATTATTAACGTATACGGAGCGCTCGCGCGTGCGTGAGTACGCTATACGTTCGCCATAATAATACTAGCGGCGATAGTTCCACGTTAAATTTAAATATATACGCGTTCTAAACCAGGCGAATCTCGAGTGCACCGGCCCCGTATTTTTTTTTACAATATTATTACTATCGAAATATTCTACTTCCACTCTCCTGCACGTCCAATAAAAAGACCCGCGTTTGGTTCGTACGTCTCTCTCACGACGCACACTCAACGTTAGGCTCGTCACTCAATGGCCATTGTTGGCGTCTTATCGGCTATCGCATTAAAAGTGCAATACGTATTATACAACATGGCTATATCGTAAACGTATAAGTACACACATCAGAGCACGTTACTTTATCCGTAAACGCACATGGGTTAACTGCATATTATTTATTATTACAATATTACTAATTACTATTACTCACTGCTATAATATTAATAGGCTCCCACACCTTTTTCAACGCAAATTGCACATCGTATATTACACTGTATACTATTTACATATATGTATGTGCGCGTACGTGGTATGTGTGTGTGTGTGTACGCGCGTTATAAATACCAACGCACATATAACAAAAAAGATATACGTGATAAACCTGAGTGTACAACTCGAATGGAGTGACGATTATGTGGGGGGAACAGAACTGAATCGCTAGTAGAATGAAAATATCTCGTATAAATGAAAATATTATAACTATTGTATATGAGTAGATACTATAAATGTAAGTTAATTTGTATGTATTCGTCAAGATATACTATATATATATATATATATATATATATATAGATTACT
>JAIPRN010000254.1:39031-88335 GCA_025469175.1 Geopemphigus sp. TES_GeoC_2020 | reverse complement strand
ATACTATATATATATATATATATATATATATATAGATTACTCAGTATTTTATAGAACACATTATTATAGTCAAAAGGGAAAACGTTTGTTATCTTACAGCCCTGGAAACTACACAAAATAATTAAAAATCGTTTTAAATAATAAAATAAATAGGTAAACAGAATAACTTGAATTATTATTTTATATAATAGTAATCCGATAATTTTAATCGGAATATAAAATATTTTAATAACATTTTATACTTATTATTAGTTAAAATATATTATGTGGCATACATTATATTTTTTATTTTTAGTCGAAACAATATTATTATTTTTAATCGGATCTCCTCTTAAACTAAAAATAAATTATTCAAATATAAACGTTTTATAATTTATTTTGCTCAAATAAATTTAAATATAAACTTAAATTAGTTCGTGATCCCGAACTATATTATCAATTTAAGTTATGTTATAATAATTTTTATGTATACAAAAAACCCACAATACATGTGTTCAAATGCATTTTTGTATCACATAACTCTATACAATCAATGAAATTATTTGAGATGGTATGCAGTATTATATATAATAAACGAAACATTCAATAATGATAATATGAAATCACTTTACACATAACACATAAAAACTGAAATTTTAAAATTAAATTACTAAACATAAAATTACCGATAATTTTTTAAAATTTACAATCACTTCACTTTAATTTTCGTACATAGCATTTTATTATATATTAATGGTATTAATATAATTCAACATTTTTCCCTGTTATTTTATAATGTTATAAAATTAGTAATATAAATAAAAAGGGAGGAAAGAAACATGTAGGAGAGGTAGGTATAGGAAAAAATATTTGGAAGCCTGTCCCAGTTCCTCATGCCAAAACACCAGCTTATTTTTGTTGCAAGCGTGTTGCCACAAAAACTTGCACATTGTCGTACGTATGTGTGCTGATTTTTCGCTTAAATTAACAGTACAAAATACACACACAACAATTTTGCAGTTTAGTTTCAATTATAATAGAAACTCGAAATATTATCTTTATATTTCTGTAGTAATTATATAATATTGTGATACCACTATACCACGTTCGAATTATTATACAATTCTTGTTTAAGCTTATCTGCCTGTTGCAAAAATAAACGAACGAAAAATGAATATAAAAATATTTTATATTTTTAAGGAAAATATTCAAAAGATAGTCGTATTGTGGTTATGGTTATAAATAGAATGTTCTCTACGTTTCCGCATATTTAACGCAATTGTCTACTTATCGTATTAGGTATCAAAAGTTTGATAAACACCATGATTTTAAAAACAGGAATTATACAATACCATTCGATACATTTTTAAAACAAACGTTTATGAAACGAAATAAAAAAGTATACGGCTACACAAATATAATACGGAAAGTGTGTAATATTTGTTAAGAACAGTAGAAGGAAATATAATTGTTTACGTAAGAAACTTATTAAGCTTAAGTCATAGGAAATAATACTGCGGTTATAATTATTAATCTATAGGAATTATGCGGTTTAATTCAAAATATTTACACAATACGAATTATTAATCAAACAGGATTTATAATATACATCCACGCAAATATATAATAAATTTCGATACAAAATTGATAGATAAAACATTATAATAAAACATTTAAAGAATACCCAAAACTCTATTAACCCAATACATATATAATAAATATCGGAAAAATAATTTACACCCAATCAGATAATTTTGATTTAATTTAATTTTAACGAGGAGATATGTTTGTTAAAATATTTTTTAAAAATTGAAACGAAATAAAAAAACAAAATCCAAGGAAACCAATATATATATATATAAATGGCTTATACATCGGCCACGTGCATCTACTATATAACGTTTACATAGCGCCATCTATTGATTCCGAGACATATCTGACGACAATTGAAATAGAAACAGAAACATTTACCGTAATACGTTACGCGCGTTTTATATTCACGTTCCGTAGGAAACCGTACAATGAAAAACAATTTTTTATAAATACATTTTGCGTTTCGACGTTTTTACACGTCTTTGTTGTATTTACTTTTAACTTTTTTTTAATACGAGTATACGATATTAAAACATTAAAGACGAGTGAACATTTTCACTAGGAAATATACTGTTGTACCAACTTGACGTTTCGGACTTACTCAAATGTAAAAGTCGACACGTTCATTCGCAAAACGACCGCAGAACAGGGCGTACACACTACACGTTCAATAATTTATATTTTTGCAATAGCAATTCCTACTTTAAATACACAATGTCCATTACGTTCGAATTATTTTACATTATACGGTGCATACCAATTTATATCATAAATATAAATACCCATAATAACTATTATCAACAATTGTTCGAACATTTACGGAATAACGTTAAAAATGAGAAAATGTATTACAAATAGGCGCGTCAATACATTACATTACGGTTCAATTATATAAGCTATTTAAATTATTAACATCAAGATAAGATAATAATAACAGCTTTCCAACAGGCCACTTAGAACTTATTAGTATGGAAATAGAATTGTTTGTCAAAAAAAAAAGAGAGAACTAATTTTTAGTTACTTAATCCCCTCGGCGATGTATGCCATTAGAGTCCTGTTGAAAATAGTTCAAACCGAAGATGTGATAAAACTTCAAAAATAATAATTATAAAAATACACGAAAATTTGCAAATTATACAAGTCGATTGCCGTAATTAATAAGCTCTATTAGTAGAGTCGTTCTATTACGTTTTTTTTCTTTTTTATTATAGGAAACATGTGCCAGTTTGACAATACGCCAATACAATTAGAAAATCCAAAAATCCGGCCAAAATAAAAACGAAAATTAACCCAAAGGGTCTCACCTCGCGTACCGCAAGAAAAAGGGTTGTAACAACAATAAGACGTTTCCTTCGTCGGAAAGAAAATTAATAATTGTATATACGATTAGTTGTCGTGGCTGCCCGACAGTGTGGGGGGTGGTGGTCACGCAGTGTACACGACGCATAGCGTAGTGTGACAGTGGTGTATTTTTATAATAGTTTACAGCGTACACTAACCATATATATTCACGAGTGCGTATAAACATATTACAGAACGTCGTTCCGGTCGAACCAAACCGACGCCGTTGTGTTTTTAGTACGTGCAATACTAAGGCCCAAGCATGCGACAACTCGAGTCCCCACCTGCCGGTGACACGATAAACGGCGTGGCGGTTGCGACGGCCGTCGTCGATTCGCGAGCGCGTTTCCTCCCCACCACGCCTTCCCCTTTTCAACGAAGTTTCCAACAGGCCGTTCACGGAGCGCGACGCGAAACGAAGAAAAGTAAGTAAAAAATCCGAACATGCATTACGCGCCTTAGTTCTTCACGTCCTCTCTACATCGTGGCAACGGTGAAAACAAGAAGGGCAGAAAACGAGTTGGCAAACACACACACGCTACGTTTATATAATGTTATTATATATACTCGAAAAACGGTCACGATTCACGACCCACGGAAAGGTTGCCGATTTTATCATCGGTGAGCAACGGCGAACACAAAGCGGCAACGTTGCATTGATTACTCGAACCCGGCGACGCGGCCTGGTGTGCCTGTGTATAGCGTTATACGTGTGCGCGTACCGCTCACCACCACCACCGGCAGCAGCAGCAGACAACAACGTGTTGTGTTGCTCAGTAACGTTGATCCGACAGTGGTAGTAATGACTAGGTGGAATGGGTGTGGTGGCGGTGCGGTAGTGGCGGTGGCGGCGCGACGCGGTGGCAGAAACATGCGCAACAACAATAACCGAGCCCATGTGCTTCGCCATCGTGCACAGTGACCCCCCCCCGACCCCACTCATCTGCCGATCATATCCCACCATTTCCACCCCACCGAACTGTAACGTAGCTTCACTGCTGGTTAGCCGACCAGCACTCCCTTCGGCTCTTTTCACTGAAACACCTCGTTCGACGTTTACTAGCTTTCTAATATAAATATAGACGAAATATAAAAACAAAAAAATCAGTTTCCGTCAATTGGATTAATATAATTTTATGTTCTATACTATTGTTTACATAATGAACGGTATTGTAAAAACGGAAAAAATAGTCATTTTTCGACAAAACAGTCGGCAAAAAATACTGAGTATACTTTTGACATTATATATACCTGTTTTGTTATGTAGCGGTGAAAAAAATACAAAAATATTATACTAGTCAAACTAAAATAAACGTCAGCAGTCGCCTGCATTAATTATTAGATGTTAGAAATAAAATAAATAGTTATTACTTATGTGTATGTAAAAATTACACTACCTATATATGTATCGGTGAATGTTGTTATCGTAAAAACAGTACATAAAACTACAAAAACAAAAAATGGAATTACGATTGTGCAATAATTTGATTTATGCACTTTAATTGATTATGTCTATAAGACACCCACACAATTATATATTTGGTGTAATATACATTTTGTAGTATAATAGCAAAACACGCAGTAACTACGAAAAGTATGTCCATAATAATTATTGTGCTTTATAGCACCTAAATACCTAAGTAATCACTGTACCCCTATAATATTAAGCAATATTAAGTGTATTGCTTACAAATCACTGGATTTTAATTTCCCTCTATATATTTATTAAACGTCAAAAATAATGATAAATTTAAGTTAATTATGGATAACAATGATTAATTATAAAAATAAAAATAACCCCGCTTGACGAATAGAACCGTTTTAATTAAAAATATACAACAATATTATATAATTTGGAACCAGTGGTTCCCAACTCAGCAATAGACAGGAACCACTTTTGATTTTCCACCAACACTACATAATTTCAACCACTCGATCATGTATTTCTTTATAATCTAAATGTATACAATATAATCAGTAATATAATAAATGTTGTAGAAAATTATTCTAAGAACCGCGTACCACTTAAAATGAGTCCGCGGGTGACTAGTTGGGAATCACTGATTCAAACACTAAAATGTATTGAAGTATACATTATAACATACACATACACATTATGAAAAGTTACGAATGCGATGAAAATGATAAAAGTAATGAAAAGTTCTCACAAAATATGCAACGAATATTACCCTTTTTTTTAATAAAATATTAGTACCTAATACGTGTAAAAATTTAGATTTAATTAGTCAATAAACGTATAAATGAAAATTATATTTGAATAAAAACACGAACTATAATCGTTATACATTTTGGTTAAATAAAACTCTAAACAATAATAATGATATTGTATTTATAAAGTAAAATGGCATTTCAACATTCCTCAACTTGAAAATACGTTAAATAATTTAATTTATAACGTGAATCGATAAACAAATTAAATTTGTCCGTTAATGTTTTTCATTATGAAAAGTTTTATAACAAAACACATTTATAATAATTAAAAAAATATTAATTATAAATATGGACTTATTTTAATTTAGTATTCCTAAATTATATGAAACGAATATATTTTTTCAAACATTCTTTTCGAAATTATAAATCTAAATAAAAAATTACGTAATTAAATTATAACATATGTTTAACGTGATTAATAATAATAATAATAATAATACAATCTTTTAAAATACAATAGTCGCAGACAAACATTATTTTATATTGATTTTACTATTCATTTATAAACGATTTACTTAATAATCAGATAATTATACAATTACTTGAGTCTAATGTATTTATTATTCATACTTTTACAGATAACAGAATTTATTTCGAATTCATCTAATATTAGTAACTAAAAAATAGAAAAAGGGTTTTTAATGATTAAT
Organism: Geopemphigus sp. TES_GeoC_2020; assembly: GCA_025469175.1. Taxonomy (NCBI): domain Eukaryota; kingdom Metazoa; phylum Arthropoda; class Insecta; order Hemiptera; family Aphididae; genus Geopemphigus; species Geopemphigus sp. TES_GeoC_2020. The sequence goes on along the minus strand of JAIPRN010000254.1, from coordinate 82,540 downwards.
GACCGTCGACCACTAAAATATAATCACGGCAAAAAATACTAAATCACGATATCAACAAAAATATTATGATCATTATTCATTTTGTTTGTTGAACAAGCAGGTTTACAACAAAAATTACGATTCAATTAAAACGTTTGTTTATATCAGATAAACTTCTATGGCTAATAAATATATAATACAAATAACTAAAATAAAAACACTTAATAAAGCGATTAGAAAATAAAATAAAATTTGAATATATACATATATTATTTAGACTAAATAATTATATTATCTTGAAATAACATTTATTTTCTAAAAGTTCATAAATATATACTTATTTCTTTATATACTATTATACTCTTAGGTATGGTATGCCAATTTACGACAATTTTTGTATGAAAAATAAGCACGTATATAAATTAATGTTTATAATAACAGGTATTAAACCCGAATATACCCACAAATCTTAATGTGTAAAATGTAACTCTTGTTACAAAATTCAACGTGGATTTGGGCGCCGTCGATTTTGACGGTTTGGTCGATGTCCACTAATTAATTTTTTACTAGGTGTTTTTTGCAATTTAGTCAACGGTGTTGACATGACGGCCGAATGGCTACGGGAACGTGGAAAACAACGTTCCCCGGTAGTAAATTACAGAGACAACAAGATTGGTCACAGTCGTCGGAACATCTCCGCCCAGAGGGGAAACGCACGCTGGGAAATCCAGGTTCGCCAACTACAGCGAGAACGCATATTGGAAAATTAGGAACCAATTAGTTGGAGTAACAGCGGCCAGAGTTCGCGCTTTCACCTTGGCAGCAAATTTACGTAAAAGATTTTTCGTTTGAAGAATTAATATTCGCAAAATATTTGAAATCAAAATATAAATATCTTTTACACAGTGGATAGTTATTAATAAATAATAATAACGCATCTTGCATACAAATGTACGCGCAAGGAAGAATGTAATAATACTTCAACCTACGTACATAATACACTTTTGAAAATGATAAAATCTAAAACCAAAATTACAACGTAATAGTTCGTTTCAAACCGATCTCGTAGCACATCGAGTACACATGCGCAAACACACACATACGTGAAATATATATACAATGTATGATGATAGGCAGTAGTAGAAAAAGACCGCCACTCATAATAATAATAAAATCACATAGACGTCAGCCTACACGGCCAGGGGCCAGACAAGTACAGACTACACGTGGTCGACCGTGTGCTTCCATCAGGGTGGCCAACATCACAGCTTAAAAAAAATACTACCACGCATATTATAACGATATTCCAATACATGCGATATTCGTAATTGTTTTTATTAACAAATTTATTTTCAACAAGAAACAAAAGCCAATGAGGACAAGTGGTGGGAGATTCTATATGCGATGATAGTGGGGGGGAGCCATGTGGCAAATGTTTACACACATACATACGTTACAGTATTGTGTATGCAAGCAGGTTGGTGAGGGTGAGGGAGAGGGCGAGTTTTCTCACAGCACGCACGTGACCTTCAGGACACTAGCGTATCTTCGGGCGTACACACAAGAATCCATGCTCTGGCAACGGTAATGACGGCGGCGGCGGTGGTGGCGGTCGGCCACTATACCGCGTCGCGTCCATCGCACGTTGCGAGAGAGAGGACAACGAAGGTCATTCCACAAATATAGTGTGCGCCCTGCCACGCCCGCTCTCTATCCGTTCACGGAATCTTCGGTCTCCCCCCCTCGCCGCACCCAGGGAACCTGATTTACTAAAAACTGTTCACCAGTCTACCCTCCGCTTGGCAAGATATACGCATCCCCCCCTTCCCATGACTTCCATAGTCGTACGCTGTTCTACGTACGAACATGACGTGGAACAGTAGACAAAAGAGTACACCGTGAGGATGTCAGGTACGTAATAACGTGCGACTAAAAGAAAATTATTTTTGATAGTTTCCAGAAGACAATTCAAAATATTGTAATTACCAGCTGCGTGTAAGGTAACCAACTGTTGTTTCTCAAACTCTTCCTGTAACTCGACGAATCGGGCAGCTTCAAGCAGTGTTTGTAGCCCGCATCTCATGCTCATGCTGGCCCGGGCAAGCCACCTCCTCCGACGTCGTCCACGTGTCAACCGCAAACATATCACAGTACCCTGGACGCAAACACCATTTACACAATTGCGAGACGCCCTGCCGTGCCGAGTCACCCTCGTCGCGACCGCTTCATGTTGAATGACACGAGCGAATAAAAGAAACAAAAAAACGAAAGAACGTACCGCGAATAATCGAACACCGAACGAATTAATATTGAAAACTTTCTTTCTTTAACTTAAATCACAAAATGGCCAAGCAACTCCCGAGTATTACACAAACCGTATATTTATTCGAGAGGTTAGCGGAAGTTAACGAAAAACTTTTAAAAAATTACAACACACGCCGCGCGGTTAAAAACTGAAAACGAAAAAAAAGTAAAAAAAAAAACGTTAACAACGCGCCCGCAAAACAAAGTTCGTACGCCGCTGAGCTACTGGGCACTGACTGTATGGTACCGGGTGTACGACAGGCTACGTGGGGCGCGTAGGATTTTCGCAAGCCGAAATGATCGGCGGGGCCCGGGCGCTGCACGCTGGCTGTTGCTCACGTGTCCGGGACACCGTCCAATCCGGTGCGTACAAGTCCGCCAGGTAGGCGTGGCCTCCGGCGGTAACCGTATTGAGTCGTGTACGTACTACGATGACGGCACGACGACGACGGCGGCGGCGGCGTTACAATACACACAAACACTAATGCACAGGCAGGGAGAGCGTTCGGCAACGCGGGCTACGTCTTTTGTGTGTAACTGAACACGCGTGCGTTTGTATGTGTGTTGCGTAGTTTTTTCGTCTATGCGTATATATTTGTATGCGCACGTTGTCCATCTCCGTTCTTAAAGTATATATATATATATATATATACTTGTACACGAGTTTATCCTGTCTCAGTCTTAACGTCGCCTTCAAGAGCGTATGAAGCACAATCGTACATGTTTATACAATATATATATATATATATCAAATATACCGCTGTTAATCGAGAAAATTGTTCTTTGTTTTTTAGTTCACCGTTCTATAATAATCGCGTTATAGCTATTATAATGATTCCATAGGTAAACTATTGAAATAGCGTAAATATAGTTTAATACAAACCATCTACAATTTTCTAACAACGACGTCTATAGATTAAAACAATGATCGAATGGCATTTACACAATGTAGCGTTATGAACAACGTTGTCTTTCCGTTTGCCGAAACAAATGCGGTCAATTCAATTGGCAACGATTCGAATTTTGCACGCGTACGTCCTCGTGTATAGCGACCACTATGCGTATTGGCTATGTACGAATGTCCGTGTAATAATATTTCGTGTACGGTTTATAATATTAATAATAGTGGTACACTACTATTAAGTATAAGTAATTACTGGTCAAAAGTAGTATTTAGTACACACTTATACTGTGGGACATACGCGATGCTCGATTTAGTTCACGTTGATTTTCGTGGGAGTTGTAGTGGGGAAATGAAGTGAAATTGGCTACAAGAAACTCGACTGGGATGAATATGTCCCCCCTCCCCCTCATCATTATATGTGTGCATGCGCAGGATTCGAATTTCAGGAGTCGTTCGAGGGGTGGGAGGAAAATAAGTATGCAAAAAAATTATGCGTCGTTGACCGACAATTGGGTCAAGGGAATATCGTGTCACCGTAATAAGTGGGAGGGTTCGATAGTCAGGACATTGGATCATAATATATTATATTTTAATGTACGACATTATTTTTATAATAGACTACATATAATGACGTAGTAAACACAGTGTTACAGATTTCATTTTTACTGACCTATCAAACGTAATTTGTTGACACTACGGATATCCATGCCCCTAGAATTTCAAAAATCTCAAAATAATTTTAAAAAAAGAAGTAATTACTTCTCAAATTAGTACTCGTCGTGCCACCGATTATACATATGTACGTGTGTCTGACTCATGATGACGACTATTTAATATTATTGTACGTATTAAATCAAACAAATAAAACAAGTTCGAGATTAAAACAATGCGAAAAACTGTAAAATTCAGTAAACTTAATTTTTCCATATATGATACTATTCAATAATGTGTACTTTTAGTCATTACAATAGTTTGAAATAGTTCCTTAGGTAACAACAAGTCATTCCTTACATACATATTTTGAGTAATAATTAATGCGCGAGTCTTTTAATAATTTCCTTTTTTGTATTTTAAGCAGTTTAAAGTTTACAAATATTATAGTGTGACTCACATCATTATTATTCATAATTAGATAACACGATAATTATAGCTGATGGCACAATCTGAAAATAGCAAATTTGAGTTTATGTATAACAACAAATAATATAAATATACTTACTGAAATTTATTTTAGTTAAAAACTAAATGTTAATTAAAAAAAAAGTTTTATAGGTATTATTTGAACTTTAGCTTTCATTTATTATTAAGTTTTTTTTGATTAATTATCATATCAAAATTATTTGAATTTTGAAATTTATTTAAATCATATATATGTACCTATGTTAAACAAATATGCGTAATTTTAAAACAATTATAAAATATTTAAATTACAAATATGTAATATAATGTATAACATTCAACTTTTAAAATTAAATAAAAGAAACGTTACATAATATATTCTTATGTTTGCAATAACTAAATTAATCCTGACTTATAAATGGTATCTAATAAAACAAAAGTAAATACATAGTATATTAGAACCTTCATATTTAACTACATTGCAAATTATGAGATAATGTACAATCTTTAAAATTACTTGTCACATATAAACCAAATTTAATGCTTACTTTTTATTCAATTTAAAATTCAAATATTAATTCGCAAAATTTAAATTTTGTTAGTCTTATATCTTATATATGTATATTTTACAATTTCAGTACACCTTACCTTAATAAGTTACATAATATTGTAATCTGACCTCATTCTAAACTATTTAAAATAAAAAAATATCTATATACTTGAAAATACATTTTTGAACTACCGGTATCGTTTTATGGTCATATCTATGGCCTTCACTGTCATATTTACTTTTATTAGTTGATCAAAAAATTAACTTCATAGTGTTTTGAAGTTATTTCAGCAAAAACTAAAAACCTGTTTATTATATTTTATTTAAACTATGAAAATTAGTAATAACTATATACATAAATTAATTTTACCGACAATGGTTATTAATAAAATTATTAAAAAAATTAAAAATTAAATTATAAAACTAATACAATTATTAACTAATAGATCTGTGCTCAATATAACATAAATGGATATAATTTTGAATAACTATCTACAGAATATACAAGGTTTGTAAATCATAAGCTTAATCAACCACATTAATTGACATATCTTGCATCACTTTAATGATATACCAATTTAAAATGTATTTATAATATATTAGAATTGATAATTCGTGAATAATTATTGGTATAGGCCTTAACTATAATTATAATTTAGATTTATTATAATTTAAAATTATATATCTATGTTAACTATTTTCTATAATATAAGAATACAAATAAAAACTATATTTTTTTGTAGTTATTTATTATGTTTAAGCAAATCAATTTATTATTTACCTAACACTTATAAATTTACATTTAATAAAAATAAAAGAAGTTATGTTATAACAATGATTAATGAGACATAATTGAAATATAGGTAATGTATAGCTTAAATTAATCACTGGTTAATTAAAAACAAGTCATTACTTCTCAAACATTTTAAAGATAAATTAATATATAAATAACAATTTTAACAAATATAAATACCTTTTTATGAATAATACTTTAATGTATTATATCATAGATTAAATATTCATCGTATACATATAATCAACACTTAAAATATTTTGTTAGAGCGCTAATATGAATTGATAATTTAAATTAACATCCTTTTATTGCATATCAAAAGTATAGAATTGTTAAAATTAGTTGGAACACAAGTACATTTTAATATAAAATCGTTAAATGATTAAAATTAAACCTTAATTTATTACATTTTAAAATATACAAAAAATTATAATAAATATAATCAACTATAAAAAATTTACTAAAAAAAATTATTTAATAATATTCGGCCTAACTTATATTATTTTTTAAATAAAAAAAAATTGTTATTAATCCAGATCAATTTTTAAAATAAAATATGTGATAAATAAAATTACTGTATACAAATAATTGCATTATTATAAATATAAATTATATAAAAATAATCCTTTAATATGACTTTATATTAAATGTATAAAATTATATTAATATATTTTGAATTTTTTTTCCAATACCATCCTATGAATGTACATAATCCATAAATATATTTCTAATTCGGTTGTATTTGAATTAAATTATTACAATTACTGTATTCATTTGATAATTATTATAAATGAAAATTTAAAAGTTTATTTATTACGAGATAGTTTATACAACTACAATGAGAATGTCACTTAATGTGATTATAACATCTTATTTTTCATAGACTACTAGAGTAAATTGATAGCTTATTGTTTTATGAAATAAAAAATATATTGATATTTATAAATTATAACTTATAAGTAATGATAATAATGGCCAAATATCTTATTTAAAACATTTTATTATAGTTGTTCTTATTAAGTTTTTTGAAAAATTTAATAAATAAAATTATTTATGTAACCATTAATATAATATATACGTATCATTATTATTATCTGAAAATAAATAGTATAAAATCAATTTTAAACTAAATATTATTATTACTCAAATTATTTAAAATAATTATTATTACAATTAATCATTAGAACTTAGGTTTAATATTCAACAACAGGAATAAAATTTAACAAAGATAAAACATTTGTAAAGGAAGACAATAATTTAAAATTTACTTAAAAGAAATATTTCAACAAAATAATTTAAAAATACAGTCACTAAAACAATTATTTTCAATATTATACTTATATTGATGGAGATAAATTATTCATGTAAATTACTTTAAGTTCAGTCTTATGTATGTTTTCAAAGAGAGCTGCTCTATTTTGTCCTTCACCTTTTTTAATCCAATGTCCATAAACTCTAAATGCCATTGCATCAATAAGCTATAAAGATTATAATAATTGTAAGTCATTTAACATAATTTTCAAACAATTTAACTTAAAGTTACTTACTTTTCTCAAAATTTTATGACGGTAAGGATCTTGTTTAACTAAATTTACAGAAATCTTACCAGTTGAACATGGTAATAAACTTAATAATCTTATTATAACACGTACAACTAATATAGCGTATAAAAACTTTTTACGAGCATTGAATGGTCGTACTTTAATTTGTTTAGCAAGTTTGGATATTTGATTGAATTTTGTTGATTTCATGCTAAGTGTTCTTTTAAGTGGAGCAATGTCTTGATCAAACATCTAATATTAAATAATAATAGTTAAAAATTATAATATATATTTAAATAAACTTAACTTACTTTAATATTAAAAAATGTATGTTCTAATGCTTCATCCACTGTTAATCTTTCATTAGGGTTCAAAACTAAAAGTTTTCTTATTAAATCTTTTGGTGCCTCTGAAAATTATTTATATACAAAATATTAATATAAATACATTTAATAAAAAAGTGTATTTATGAATAATTTATTTTTAATTTTGACTAACTATTTTTTTTTACCAGAAATATCTTGCCATTCTGGAGAGTTAAATGAAAATTTCCCTTCCATTATGTTTCTTAACATAATCATTTGTTTACGATGCCAAAATGGTGGGCAACCAATCAATCTACAGTGAAATAATAATTATTAATAATTTTATTAACAATAGTTTTTTTGAAAGAGGACATTAATATTAAAAACTAGAGAAATATGTTTAGTTAAAACTAGTAATTCATTATTCACCAAATTACTTACAATGTATACATAACAACACCACATGCCCACCTATAAGAAAACAGAAATATGTAAATATTTAAAAATTATAAAACTACGAAACAATATAAAATATTCATAAATTTTAAATATAGTATATTTAATTCATATTAATAACCATTTCAAGAGTAACTTTTGAAATAAAAGTAAATGTTTTATAATATAGATAACAAACATAATTAATTACTTACAGATCACATGAGAATCCATAACCTTCAGCATCATCAAACATATTTACTCTTAATACTTCAGGAGCTAAATAATTTGGAGTTCCACATAAATCTAAACATGTATACATATACATTTATAATAAATTACACAAAATATAAAAAAATGGCAAATAAAAATAGTAAATCCTATGATTAGTGGACACCTAATGGACTGTTTCGAATGTTCACAATTGAAAGTTGTCTGTTATTGAAAAAATATATGTGTGTGTGTTTGTAAAATTAAGTTTTATTGACTTATTAAAACAATTTTTACTGAAGGATTACTAAGGTAAGAAAAAATGGAAAATGTTTGTTTGTTTTATTTCTAATATTGCAATTTGATTTGTAAAGTTAGACTAAAGTTAATTAATTAATCAATGATACAAAATCAACACCATTTCTGCAATAAATCACCCGTGACTTAAATATGGTTCCGTTTTAACTTTATTTTACAACAACTTTAAATGAAGTGATTAACTTAAAAATGCTTTATTTTTGTTCATCACACTATTTTATGTTGATTTTTTATTTCAACGACAAATGTGACTGTACAGGAACTATGTTAAATAAGATACTGAAAATATATATAATTAAATTGTCACTGTGTAATGTATATTTAATCATTATCAGAAATAAGGGAATATCTTTAATAGGTTAATGTTCATTGATTAATACATAGCTTATGGTAATTACTAAATCATAAAGAAAAATATCATCATCATAAATAATGTAATACAATTGGTTTGTTTCTTAATATAGCTGTGTATTATTTAGAGGTATTTAAATCCACCAGACTACGGAACTTGTCTATATTTGTTATTCAAAGGTAAATGCTATTTAGAGAGAGCACAATATATTTATTTTAATAGAAGTGTTCGGGCCTGAAAATGTATCCATTACTGAAATGTTCGCTAATTAGAGGTGTCTATTAAAAGAGATCCATAAGCTTATAGATAAAAGATATTTAAACCCAAGAAACAAGTTACATTATTATGTACTATGATAATAATAACATAAAATATATTTGTATTATATTATGATAGTTTTAAAATGTATAGGTAAAATATATAAACTTACCTCTAAGTAATTGACCTGGTTTTAAAATACTTGCAAATCCAAAATCTGTAAGTTTTATATCTAATGCATCATCAAGTAAAATATTTTCAGGTTTAATATCTCTATGCACAACACCTTGTCTATGAACATGCTGCAAAGCTTCAAATAATTGCCTCATAATATATCTTGTTTTTTTCTCAGATAATGTTACAACATTAGTTAAATAATCAAATAATTCGCCATTTCTACAAAGTTCAAAAACTAAAAATATGAATGTCTCTGATTCAAATACATCGTGCAAATGTACTGAAATTTATATTAAAAACTATTATTACATTGTATAAATAATACACTTTTTTAATTTTATATTACTAATATATTCATGTCCAATAACCATTCGTAGTATGTTAATCTCTTCCATAGTTGTCTCTCTATTTTCAGGATCATTACTGAGATCTATAATTTTAGCTGCAAATTCTATACCTGTTTCTTTTTCAACGCATCGTCGTACAGTTGAACTGACACCTCTAAAATAAAATTATTATTATTTAAATAATACTGATTATTGTATTTAATAGAAAATAACATACCTGCCTAATATTTCTTTAGGTTCGTATCTTGCATAAAATTCTTTAGCTGCATCTTTGTCAGGCAATTCATCATCCTTGTTGTCCATTATTAAAATTATATTCAGGTTTATTTTACACTAGTTGGAGTCAATATTCACTTCTAAATTAAAATAAAATATCAATACTAACAAGTAACTACTTAATACTTATTAACATGTATTATTACTAATGATCTAATATATTCTTAAATTATCAGAAATTCATAAACAGTATATTACAGACGAGTTCAAAGGTTTATAAAAAAATTAAAAATAACTACACTATATTGTGAAATTATCACGATATAAGATAATAAAACCAACATTTGATAACCTGATATCAAACGTTTTCGACTACGAAACACTATATGGAAATAAATGTTATATATCAATGGCTAATTATCAAATAACTGTGAACAAAATTAGATTATTAAATTTAAGTTAATTAGAAAGTATCGTTTTACAAGTACATAATGAATCATGTAAATCATTAATTGTTGGGATTTCAGGAATTCAATACTATGTATTCATTGGATGAAATATCTATACGACTGTTATGATAGATGATATGTTAATTATCAATCATCTTTATAAGAATTCTTTAAATTTTGTTCTTATTGAAAATAAAAATTGACGCCTAATTAAAACTTATTTTTCTATTTATACAATTGTACTATAATTAGCTTTGCTAGGCATCGGTTTGATAGGAACAATTCCAATTTCAGCAGTATATCTCTGTCCCAGTTATTAAAAGATACAGAATAAAATTATTATTTATATATTCCCACTATTTTATTTTGAATTTTGTACTGCTATGACTCACGAGTAATAGTTTTAAGCCCTGATGCCATACAATTACGTATCCGTGAGAGACTGATTGCATGATCATACGTGATGTGTGACAGTAATGTTTTGTTATACTACGCTTGATTATAATTGTGGTGATTGGAATTTTAAATGTTCACCAGTACATGTCTATCAGAACTACAAAATAGACGTTACAACATTTACACAGACACACAACCCGACATGCGTGTGAGGTCGATTGATTTATTTACAATCCACAGCAGCTGCAAGAAAACTTATCTGATTATTATTGTTTTTTTGTATCAGTTTTGTTGGGAATACTTTTATTTAAAGAAATATAATACTTGATAAGTATATTATTTTTTTATTAGAGAATAACATTTAAGTTTACAATTTGTAAATTAATTTTAGATGTTTGTAACTTTAATAATATAGTAGTGTATTCAATAAAAATTCTTCAAATAGTCAAGTAATGATTAAAATCAATGTGTGTATAAGCATATAACAAGTGTTATAATAAAATAATAACTTTATATACAACGCATTTTATAATTAATAAATAAGTATAAATAATATTAAACCTATTTATAATTAGAATACAAAATAAAAAATAAATTTCATAATTGGACTATATACCATATTAAATTTGTACAAATAGCTGTTTATGTAACCAAATAGACAATTAAAGTAGGTAAATGATAGTCAAAATGAAATCCCAGATTTATTATTACTAAATCACTATTGAACTTTGACCTATATGTAGTATTAACATATACTAAAAACCGTTTTATATTGATAATGAATTTAAAAATTTTGTACACAAATCTATAAATAATTTCATATTTTTATCACTGAGACAAGGTGTAACATTGTTACATAATTTCAATGGATTTTGCAATTCAATTCTGTTGAAACTACCAAAATTATTATTTATTAAAGTTTTACATTTCTTAAATTTTTTTATTTGAAAAAAATAATTATTTATGGGTTTAGATTTAGAAATAAAACTTGAATAAAAAGTTGTTTTTGGAAGTAATTCACCAAATATAGTGCACAGTACATAATTATTAAGTATATTTAAATTTGAATCTGAATAAAATTCAAAAACGTTATGAAGTAATTCCCATTTTGTATAATTAAATTTTGAAGGAATTATTAACATAAGCTGATCATTATTAAAACAAATACGTGTGTCCCAACCTGAAAAGTAGGTTAGTAATTTTCATTATATCATTTACATCATGGATTGTTATTTAAATTATTTTTAAATAATCGTTAAAATAAAAATATAAATTGAACGCGTTATCCAAATCTAAATGAATTTAAACGAATTTATTATAATTGAAAATATAATTTTACCTTCAATATAATTTGGTTCATGATTGCAGTGCATTCTCCATAAATCTATAATTGGTGGTACAATTTTATATTTCATCATGACAAACAACACTAACCAAATTAGAGAAAAACTTGAAAACTCATCACTTATAAGATTATGAGTTATTGCCCAATGTTTAACAGCAATGACTACCCAACGTACTCTTTCATCCATTGATAAATATAATCTAAATAAAAAGTAATAAACAAATGCAATGTTTGTTTTTATTGTAGGTTTTGCTCTTGGTGGGTATATTCATTTTTCTTTTAAATTGTTCATACTTGACGAGTTCTGAGTTGAGCACTGCAATGCCACTACGAAAATTTAAATCGCACTTAAAGTTAGTGGGTTTATGTAGAAAACGCACAATTGGTACTCGAGTCTTAGTAATAATTTGTAATTCTGTAAATTCATCATTCGTTGCACTAACAAACAATTCAATAAGTTGTATTTGTCGTGAGTAATTGTTTGCAATTTTTCCCGAAAAACAATCACCTAGATGAAAATAGATCAAATAGATAAATACAAATTTTTAAAATAATATATTCCCATACGTATATTCTGCTTCGTTTCGATTTTCCTATATAATTAAAATTACCAGTATCGAAGTACAAGTCTACGTCACTTTCATCCTTTGCAATCCCATATAATCGGGAACCGTAAATATAAACGTATCCCGAATTATTTATACAGCTCTTAATTGACATTTTAAGTTGATTAAGACGGTCTTTGATAAAAGAATCGTCATTTATTTGATTTATTGACAATATTAAACATTCAATTTGTTGACAAAATTCACTTTTTTGAGTAAACAATTCTATAAATGATAATTTATTGAAAAATAGATTAAATCAATAATAGGATTTATTATTTTAAAATGTTGGGATGGGATAAATATTAAAATACTAAAATTAATTTACTATATTCATAGTTTAAATAAAGTTTGGTTATTTTATTTTTCCGCATTTCAAATATTATTTTTATTTTTGAAATTTCTAATTCATCTTTTTTTAAATTGATATATAGTATTATCACTGTATTCTACTGTATGACGATGAAAAACATTTATTTGTAGGTAAATATCGTTGATTTTAAATAAATTAGTTTATTACTAAATTAATGGGAATACTAAACACGTAATTGTTTATACTTAATACAAAAAATATAATAGTCAATTAAGAAATAAATACGATTCTCAGCAACCAAGCTTATTTATTTATGATGTAACCTGATGTGTTAATTTATGTCATTTGCTAGATTCAAATACTTGTTTATGAATTCATATTCATTACAGAAAATTAATAAGTGGTATTACTTTTTTCTTCAAATTTTAAAATATTTCAAGTAAATTATATTTCAATATTTAAGTTTATGATTACGTGAAATAACAGATACTTTAATGTGTAAAATTGTTCATTAAATATTTAAAATAATTAATAACATAAATATATTTTTTAAGATTTGCCCTCATTTCATACAAACATGGTGCAAAAATCAAAATTTTAGTAAGAGTAATATAATAAAATTAATTTCTTTTTTTAAGATGTATTTTTATGTAAATATTAATTTTCAAGACTTGATATTAAAATATTAGTAATTATGAACTATTCAAAAGTGTATTTTTTTTACATAAAATCAATACTTAACCTCTTTCAATTATGATGATAAAAAAATATGGTACTTGAAGTAAAAAATTAACCCTTTGAAAAATATTTAATTTCAGTAAATCATGAAAATATATAAAAAAAATTTGAAGAATTTATGATACAGTTAATATATTTATCAATGTATAAGTAGAGAAAAATATAATTTGTACCATTCTCAATAAAAGTCAAAATAAAAAAATGAATTAAAAAACTGGTTTGAAAATATGTTTGCTTGGTAATAGTTGTAGAAACTTACACTTTTTGTTAAATATAATAAAACAGACATATACCTAACTTTTAAATAATTCAAAAACTAAAAGTTTTTGATTTAGATGGAAAAATTAATTATTATAATTTCAATTAATATAAACAGGTACCTATTAATTATACTTACCAAAAATTATTTATTTTAATTTATTAATAATTATTTGAATTGGTCAAAACTTAAAAAGTACCTACAATATACTACAGTTCTACCAATAGTTTATATAAATATAGTTGGATAATAATTATTATTTATACTCGTAATTTATTTTAATTAAACTTTCATAGTTTACTAGGTAATTTCATAAAAAAAATTTTGATTATAATTAAATTTATATTATTAATTCGTTTAAAATTTAGACAAATTTGTAACTATTATTTATGATATATACATTACCAGAAAGAGTTTCCATCTTTTTTACGTTTTTTTCATGATTCTTATGACTTAATAACATTATACTTATTAACACGATTATTTAATAACAATCAATAATAAACTATTATAAGGAATCAATTCTTTTATTGCTTAGATAACTAATATATAAGTATAGACAAACATAGTATAATTCTACATTATGACTATAATAATTATATAAGTTCATTATTTGTGTTAAACATTGTTATCAAACACAAATCCCAATGAGTGTCTAATATTTTTAACAGGTGCCAGAGACATCATAGATAATTAATAATTATTATACATTATACTATTATCTATGGTAATTAGTAGGAAAATTAATATCATATCTACTATATTAAAGTTGGAGAATTACTATATTAACATTAGAAGGCACCAATCTTTATCATTGGTACTATAAAAATATATGATATACGAAAATTAAATCATGAGTCTGCCGTTAATGGTAATTTTAATCAAAGAATTTTATGATATATAAATAGCTCTTATAAACAAATATTTATAAAAAATTTTAATATCTGTAGAATAATTTACATAAATTTATGTTTAATAAGTAGTAATATGATTTTAAATAAAATAAGCGCTATAGAATATTTACATACTATACCATTTACATTTAATTCATCATGAAATTTAAAAAAGTAAAATGGACATTTATTGAGTTTCATTAGTTTAAATAATAAACTTATTGTTTAATAGTTAGAATTAAATTCCATTACTAAAGAAATTATTACAATATATACACATTTTGTAAACATTAGATTTTCACTATACTGAAAACACGAAACATTTAAGATGCGCAAAAAGTCCAGACATACTGCATTTTCAGAGTATGCCCAATATAATATTAAATATATTGATTGTATACCAAGAATGATTGAATTCAATCAATGTTCGTGACGTTAAAATAACAATAGCTACTGAGAAATATCTTTTGGTGGTGCAAAAGATAATTTTAATGTTTACTATAATTTTGATATGATATTTGTAATGAAATAACATTTTAATTTTCAAACTTAAAGAAATTTGACACAATAATGTAAAGTATTAAAAAATATATATTTTTAGTATGTATTCAATTACATACCTATAAAAAGTAAAAGTATTTGATTATAAGAGCCAAATTCCAAAATAGTATTACAACATTTAATTAATTAATGACTCAAATTCTATATTATTATATTGGAAAAACAAATACTAGTTGAAAATTGTAGAGCGTATAAATATAACTGTATTTCATATATCTCATAATATACCAATAAAATATGAGTTTAAACATATTTTGTACAAATTAAAAGAAATTTTATAACCAATATAGGTTAAGCTTAAATCTTTATCAGTATTTAAAAAAAGACAACATGTTTGTCAAAATATAATTTTTATACTATAAATATTTGAGAAACATTGTGATACTTATTATTAACTGAGTATGATACATTAAATATAAATTTAAAAATGCTTAAATAGGTAAACAACAAAGTCTTACATAGAAAATATGACATAAGTAAATTAAATTCTAAATTAAATAAAATATCCATTAATGATACTATCTTATAGTAAATATCATGGATACCAATTGCAAATTAATATTTTATCATACGAAGTAAAACTTTAGAATTATTTGTAACATTTTTAGGTACTTTTTTAATTAATTTTCGTTTCTTTGCATCTTCTAATAAATCACTCCATATTCGTTCACCCTATAAAATTACATACATATAATAAATAAGTATAAATATTATATATAAATATATAAATATAATAAATGCAGTAAGAACAGTTATGAAATTGAGTGTGGAAGGAAAAAGAGGAAGAGGAAGACCAAAGAAGAAGTGGCTAAACACGATTGAGGAGGATATGAGAATTGCTGGTGTGTGCGTCGAGGATATGGGAGATTGGAGCAAATGGAGGTTTAAGACTAAGGTGGCCGATCCCAAATAGATGGGAATAAGGCGAGGATGATGATGATATAAATATAATAAATATTATTATAATAATATATAAATATTCTCAAATTTAATATAAAACAAATATGTATGCATGTAGCTAACTTTTAAAGACATAAAGTTTCCACAAATTATTAAGGATTGTTTAGCACGTGTTAGAGCAACATTTAAACGACAAATATCATCCATAAATCCAATTCCATTTGTACGAACTGTTGATATTAATAATATATCACATTCGCCTCCTTGAAATGAATCTATTGTGTTGACATTCAATGAGATTTCCCTTTAAAATCATTAGTGTTAATAGGAAAATATTATTTACTAGTAAAATAAGATTTTTTACTTGTTAACCAATAATCTATTTATTTGTTCTTTCTGTTTATGGTAAGGTGTTAAAACAGCTATAGTTAATAAATTACATTCAGAATCTAGTAATAGTTCAACTAATCTCACAATTATTTTTGCTTCACCAATATTTACTTCTCTAAAATAAGTTAATGTAATTTATAAAACTATTTTAAAGATATGTAATCATATTATATACCCTGAACTATCTTGTTGATTTTCATGCTCCAGTATAATATATGGCTGAAATGACAGTTGTTTTCTCATTTTGACTGATGGAGCAGTTTTAATTAAACCTTTATAAAAATATTTTGAAGGAAATAAACAAATTTCTTGATGCATTCTATATTGTGTATCCAACATTATAATTGGAAAATTTTTTCGGGTATAATGCTTATGTTCAAACCATGTTTTTAGTCTTTTAAACAAAGAAATACCAAGACCATTGTCTTTAGCTACCTGAAATAAAATATAATCCAATTAAAATAAATAAATTATATAAATTCAGAAAATGAAATACGTTTCTGAGAAATTATTTAATTACAACATAAAAGTATAATGTTTTATAAATATATTTTCAAATTCATAACTTACTTTACTTTTTACCACTGGTTGAAGCTGTTTATCATCTCCAACTAAAATTAATTTATCAATACCAAGTAATATTGGAACATAATTAAGAGGTTCAATACATTGTCCAGCTTCATCTATTATGCAAGCAGTAAAATGACAATTGTTCAATGTCCTATATATCATAATAAAATATATGTTTGTTATTTTTTAAAAGAAAAAATATTTGTTTAATTTACTTAATTGTAGATGTCATAAAAGCATCCTCCATCCTATTAGAAAAACAAGAGTTTAATGTTGTAACAATAACATCTGCATTTTGTAGTATATTTCTTTCAATATCTTTCTTATTACTAAATATAGGAAAAGTATTGGATTCACCTTGTTGCTAATTCCAAATTACATATATGATTATTTTAGGATATAAATGTAACAAAAATTATATACTTTTATTTAAATCTTACATCAAATCCATTTAAAGAATTATTCATCATTCTTTGTTTGACTAATGTATCTAATAAAACATCAACTATTGGAGAATTCGGATCATACTTTTGCCTACTTCCTACTCGTACTATATTAAATTGTAATTCACCTGGATTAATTAAACAAAATTGAAATTACATTTATGTTCTATAAATCAAATTTAAAGGCACTTACATTTTATATTCACTTTAATTTCAATAATTCGCCTGACTAATGCATCAACAGCTTCATTAGAAGGAGCACATATAAGAAGTTTAGGTTTAGTGGAAGTATTAGTCAATAATTTAGACATTAAAATTAAAACAATATTAGAAATAACATTTGTTTTTCCTGTGCCTGGAGGTCCAATAATTAAACCTACATTTGGTTCTTTTGTTGAACAAATAGTTATAGCCATTTTTATCGCTTCTTTTTGATTATTGTTTAGCGTTAAACTCTAATAAAAAACAAAAGTTTAAAAGTCAATATTATCAGTAACATAAAATTCTAAAATATTTACATTTATATCATAATATTTTAAGTTAGCTTTTGAATAATTAATAGTGTAATTATGAATTTGTGGAGTGATAAGTGCATTGCTCAATGAAGAAGTTGTCACATTATTTAAAGCTTGAAATAAACGTAGTTCTGAGTGTAAATAAAAAATATCCTGAAAAAAAGAATAAAATAATTATTATATTACAATGTATCGACTGTTTATTATTTTATTTTTAATTGTTACACTATATATATATATATATATACACACACACACACACACACAAAAAGTATTTTGACTAAAGTAAAACCTAATATACATAAAAGAAATTGTTATTCCCACGATAAACAATATTTAAGAAATAAATTAATCATAGGAAGTTTAGACTTTATACTAAAAATTAAACATGATTTTGACAAGAATTTTAAATTTAGCGGCTCAATTCTTTATTCATAGAAATAAAAAAAATTAATTCAAATTGAAAATGATTTAAAAATTAAATTTTATTTAACATATTTTATATCTATTAGATATTTTATTAAAACCAATTTTTATTATAATATAAATATATTTTACATTTCTAATTTAATTATTGTCTTAAATATTATTTGTAATCAAACAATTTTAATTAATAGTAGACAAATATATTTATTAAAGCTCATGATTAATTAAAAACAAATAATAAGTAAAATAGGTTTAAAGCATATTTATAATAGTTTTTAATTATAAATATAATTAAAATCTAAAACCACAAAAAAATTGCTTTATAAATATAATTTCATATTCTATAATCTGTACCATTAAGTGAATAGATGTCCCAATTGGAATATTTTCAGATTTTTCAGTTACAATTAATTCAATATATAACTGTGTATTAGTATGAAAACCTAAAAACAATTATTAAATATTATTTAAGTTTTAAATGTTTAAAATTTAAATAATATTTATTTACCAGTTTTTCTTGCTGTATTAACATACGCGAAAAATGTATTTCTAGATTTTGTAGGTTTCTTAACATTAATATTATTTGTTTGAAATTGTTTTGACTGTATTATAGCAATACACAAATATCCCTTGAGTGAAAATATTGACCCTGTTGAGATATTCCTTTTATTTGTTTCTAAAAAAAATTTCAGTAATAGTAAAACGAATGTTTATAGATACATATTATTAATTTACTCTTTCAGAAATAAAATAAAATATATTTGTTATAACTGAAAATATAAAATTACTTACCTATACATTTTAAACACCATAATTTTTTACTAATTGGTTTTAATGCTTGTATAGATGTGGGAAAATCATTGACAGATTGAATGTCAAATGTAAGAAGCGATATATCTCTAAAAATACATATACACAAATTAATTTTTAAGCATTAAAAGAACATTTTTATAAACTTTATAATTACATAAAAATGACATAAACTTATTATTCATAAATGTAATAATGGAATAATGTAATGAAAGACGAGAAAATAAAAATATTTGAAATGTTAATATTTATAAATATTTAAACATTTAAATATATATATATAAAGTGAAAATCTAATTATATGTTAGTCAAACTAAAAATATAAGAATTCACTATCCATACTTTCTCAGTGATTTTTCAAAAATACGTTTTTCCAAACTGGGGTTTTTATTAAGTATTATATTATATGAGTCACTTATTTTTGACCAAACTTCATACAACAATAATGATTCTACTACAGAAAAATATTCGGAAGGATTTTCAAATTGTCCTTTAATTTTACTTATAGTTTTTACCAATGGAGGAGGCTCATCTACATTTTTTTCTTCCTGCATAAATACAAAAATAAAATTGACATATATAATTATTTCAGATACGGAAAATATAAAATATAAAAATTATTAACTTACATGTAACCATAGTACATTCCACTTACATATTTTACTAAGTGTATCAAAATAAATAAAATTATGTGCATTATTAATTTGTGTTATATTAGTTAAAGAATTAATTTTATTACAATTTAACAATGCAATTTGATCATCTGTTCTGGATTTATCTTTTTGTAAATTAAATTTTACTTTTTTTTCAGTACCTAATACATCATTTTTATTAACCTCTGAAGTTAAATATGGTTTTGATGTACTTGAGAAATACTTATTATCATTTTGTTGTGATCGAGATATTCTAGTTATTTTTTGCAATTTATCCATGGTAGAGGGATAATCTGTATTATTTTTGTTACAAATCATTGATGGATTTTCATTTAATAATTTATTCTTAGGTAATAAAGAATTGCTTTTACTTTTAGCTAAATGTTGAAGTCTTAGGCGTCTTTCTTGAACAAATTGTTTATTTTGATCTACAATAATTTCATCAGTTTTCTTTTTATTATTAATTCTTTTTTCTGTTTTCATTCGAGTTTTTATTATATTCTTATTATCAGCTAAATTTTTTGGTTTTCTTCTTTTTACATTAGGAATCATTGGAAATGGTTCAATAATTTGTGGAAACTTAATACTATCATTATCACTATCACTAGAGATTTTCATGACATTAATATTATTTGAATCTATGTTAGAAGGTTCCACATAAATTATGTCATCTTCATCATCACTCATTAGTTCATTTCTTTGGCATTGAATTGAATACTCTGGATGATTTATATTATTTTCTACTTTTGAGTCATTTTTACATATATTGTCTTCTTCATCTGATGAATAAATGACAATGATACTATCTTCTTCTTTACGATATATTCCTCGGCTAAATATTGTGCTTGTAATATTTGGTTCTATTTTTATAGGAGTTATTAAGTTATCTTTATTAGAACAGGATGGTTCTGCATTATTCAAAGGAATAATTTTGGATTTTTCAGGCAGTAACATTTGAAAATCAGAATCTTTAATAGATTTTGAAATATTGTCAAATGAAGTTGAAGGATCACAATTTGTATGCTGTAATTTATCAGCATTAGGCAAATTGTTAGTTTTGTTTGATATATTTGTACTATCATTTGAAAATGGCTTCTTGGATGTATCCAATTTATTAAGCGCTGAAAAATATTTGATAACCAAGTATAATGTAAATTGTTTTAAATTAAAATTATTGACTTTTATTTCTATGTATTCTATACCATTGTAAATTACTACCCAAAATATTACATATATTAGACAATATTACAAATTGAAGATAAATGTAACTTATACTACTTATTATTTACTGTAATTTTATAGTATTTAAAAACCCTAGTTTTGTAAAAATTATAAAATATAATTATTAGGATTCATGAAATTATTTATTCAGAATTAATAATATTCTAAACATTTTAATTTGAAGATATAATAAGCTTGAAAATAATATAAAATTATAGCTGTTGATTACCAGCAAAATTAATAGTAAATAGCTTTAAATTTATAATAACATCCATTTCTAATAAAACTAGATTATGTATTTTAATTATAAATATCTCATATTATTCTAATTAGGAAAATTACAGATTTCAATCCAATAAGCAATGAACTCAATTAACTATGAAAATATTTCGATGATTTAGATAAGTTAAATGATAAGTAAAATCATAATACTGATTGGATTAATTCAATTAATTTGGGTAAGAATTATATAATGATTTTATTAATTATTAATTAAAAAATTATTCAATCAATATTTAATATTGATTACAATATGCAAACCAAATTATATATAATAGAAATGACTTAAATTAATTAAATTATTTTGTTAATATATTTACTTAGTTTTGGTATTTTTACGGCAGTGGGTTCTTCTACATTTTCCACGCAAAGTACTTTTCTTTTATTATCCATTTGATTATTCTAAATATAATAAAATTAATAATCTATATAATCAATAATTATTTTAATAAAAATACAACTTACCGTTAATTTTGTACAATTAATAGTTTGATTTATTTGATCAATAAATTGTAGAACTACTCCTTCATCACCACTAGCTAAAATGATCATATCTAAATCATTTAATTGATGTTCTTCAAATTCTTTTAAATTTATATTGCCTATAATAGTTCCATTTGATGTCTAAAAAAGATATTAATTAATAATAAAATAAATACTAATAAATAAAAGACTGTTTTTAATTTTTTATAGAGCAAGTTATTTTTTTGATATAAAAATGTTTATTAAAAGGAAATATTATTGAACTCTTGTGTACATATATATGAGAAAATAAAAGTATCAATTGGCGTTCTACATTTTTGTTATTATACATTTTTATGTAATAAAAATATATCACAAATAGCAAATTTATAATTTTATTATTTTATTAATACAGATTTAAGTTTTAATTTTATATTATATATATATTACAATAAAGTATGGGAAATAAAGTAAAAATTAAACTAATAAAGGTACATTATATTTGATTAAAAACATTTAACAACCAACTGTAATTATTATTATGAATTCCTATTTTAATAATTATTTAAATAAGTATACCATAATCAATGGTAACATACATCTTTTATATAATAAATTATTATAATCACAAACACTAATTGGCAATTATAACTATTTATAGATATATTTTTTCATAAATAATTATTGTATTGTTTTACATTTGCTAAACAATTTTAAAAAAAAAATGTAAAATGACAAAAGGGTGAAAAAATCTATGCAACTGAAGTTCTTAAAATGAGACCTATACCTATATATTATATAGTGGACATCATAGGGTATAAATTATTTTATAAATATTGTTAATAATCAAATACAATGATAATTTAATTTGATTGAATTTGTAAATAATTAAAACCATCGAGTTTGACTTCGAAAACAAGGATTCAAAATATTTATACTATTTATAGATTAAATAAAGCATATTTTAAAATGTATAATTTTATATTGTCACTAAGTAAATAATAAAGATAGAATTGTATAACTAAAGCATAAAACTTACACCTAAATCCTTAATAAATGCAATATCCTTTGATCCTATTTTTTCTACTCGCAAGTGACAATGGGTTCTAGACACATTTAAATTTTTAATTATAATATCATTATTTAAGCCTCTTCCAATAGTATTCTAAAACAAACAATTTATTTATTATTAGGTTTTAATAGTATTTTAGATATTTAAATGTATCTATGTCTTATATATTTAAGTGTGATCATACCACTCCATATTTAAGTGAATGTACCCTGTTCAAAATATCTTCAACATTACGAAGACATTTAAGAGTACAACCTGATATGGTATCTTCATTAATTTCCATAATTTATGCAATGCGATTACACACTCTAAAAAGTTTAAATATTACAAAATTCACAATAGAGTATTAATTTTGAAATACTTAACACTGTAGAATACATACCTTTTATTTCTATCAAAAAAGTAACACTATATTCAATTACAGGAAGTTAAGAGTAACTATTGAAACTCGAATTTAATTCGATATCTAATAATTTATAGTTTACATTTTCTATTGAAATTGCAAATTATGTAGTTTTAAATATTGTTCTATACGTTACATTTTCCTTTCAGATTGTAATTAAGTTTTCAAACACCTATTAATATGATAAAAAACCGTAAAGAATTTAAATGTAACATATCAGTATCCGCCCGCATTTCTTATCAATGTGGTCATATCATTACTATGCATGTAATTACATTTACATTCTGTCTAGAATTATGAATAATACCTATAGTACTCTATGGTAGATGGATACCACGACCAACATTGGTTATTTTCAATTATTGTGGTAAAAGGTAATTTGATATAAATAACGTGTTTTGATATTTATCTCGTCTAGTGATATCGAGTACCGACTATCCATACAGCAGAATTGTGAAGAGGCGCATCGGAGACTGATAAAATAGTCTTTTTTATTTTGTGTTTATGTTACGCGCATAATTTTAATTTAAAAATAATGGTGGAACCTGCCGAGGAATACTTAAATTTCCCAAAAGAAGAAGAGAAGATACTGAAATTCTGGAAAGAAATTGATGTATTTCATGAATGCCTTAGACAATCTAAAGGAAAGCCTAGGTAATCCAGTAATTTATGATTCATATATAAGGTGCTAGTTATGGAAATTTTATTTTCATAGGTTTTCTTTTTATGATGGACCACCATTCGCTACTGGTCTTCCTCATTATGGTCATATACTAGCTGGTGCTATTAAAGATGTGATTACTCGTTATGCACATCAGACTGGTCATCATGTAGAGCGTAGATTTGGATGGGATACACATGGTTTGCCAGTGGTAATGTAGTTATGTTTATTTGTTTTTCCTGTTTTATGTAAAATCTGTTTTTTTTCATTGTTCTACACTGTATAAATTTTTTTTAATGATATTCATATACAAAGGTTATATAAGAAATATATTTAGGTATAGAAATTTTAAAGTGATATTTTTCAGTTCAATGTTTCTTCTATGTTTAGCATAATAATCAATAAAAAGTATTTTACTTGCAGTTTCTTATTTTATCCATACGACCATTTGGAAAATATGGTTGAAATCATTCATGCATTTTTATTTATGTAATAATAAACTGAAAATATTTTCACAGATTAAAATGTATAGACTTAAAACACTGGTTTTAAGCTTTTACTCATCACAAGCAGTTTCACTTTATTAGTTTCCTTTGTTTACGCAATATAAAACTAATGCTTTCCATCATCATTTTTAAATTTGATAGCATATTCCTTTTGCAACAGAAAACTATCAGGTGTCTTGATATTAAAGTTCAGTTTTGTCTATATTATAATTGATCTGGTGAAAATCATTAAAAATTTACTGAAATTACCTAATTTCTAATTATCAGTGATAGTTTTATTATACTAGCAATGGATGTTGCACTTGTTTTATAAGCATATAAAGCATATATGCTATTATACGTAGGTAATTTTCCACTATACACAACGCTATGCTTTGAATTTAATCTCATATCATTCTTTCACATTTTTAACCAACTTTTAATTACAATAAACTGTTTGTTACCCATTTTCTAAACTAATTTTTTGTCTATATTTCAACATTGGCTCAGAATTGAGAACTCCATAGTTGTTATTAATGAAAACCATTTCACTCAAAACCTTGTCAATTGCCAAGTTTGCCTTTCTTCTTTTTCAGATTTTACTATAACTATAAATTAAAGCGTAATCAAAATATTACAATTTTACTTATACCGTTGTTTTTAATATATTAAATAGACTGGTTTTAAAAGTCAGCAATTTATAGAGAATGAGTCTAGATTCCAGCTCATTGAATATTATCAAAATTAATATTTTAATAATATATTGTTGTTTAATAAAGTATTTATAAAATTAAAATACTTGTATCTATTAATACTTTTGAATATATTTAGGAATTTGAAATTGACAAGCTTTTAGAAATAAAAGGACCAGCAGACGTTACTAAAATGGGTATTGATAAATATAATGCGGAATGTAGAAAAATTGTTATGCGCTATGCTAGTGATTGGGAAACTATTGTCACTAGACTGGGAAGATGGATTGGTATTATTAAATCTAATTTTTTTTTTTTCGTTTTAAAACTATTTTATGAAATTTTCTAATATTTCAGATTTTAAAAACGATTATAAGACATTATACCCATGGTTTATGGAAAGTGTATGGTGGGTTTTTAGTGAGCTTTGGAATAAAGGTATGGTATATCGTGGTGTCAAAGTGATGCCATTTTCAACAGCTTGTAGTACACCATTATCCAACTTTGAATCTGGTCAAAATTATAAGGAAGTAATAGATCCTGCAGGTTAATAATAGAAAATAAATAATTATGTGTGTATATATATATATTGTCTTTTTATATTTTAGTTATAGTTAGTTTTCCTCTTGAAAACGATCCTTCAGTTTCTCTTATTGCATGGACTACTACACCTTGGACTTTACCAAGTAATCTAGCATTGTGTGTAAATTCTACATTAATTTACGTGAAAATAAAAGATTTAAATGACAAAATATTTATTTTGATGGAAGCACGATTAGAAATTTTATTTAAGAAAAAAGATGATTACACTATTTTAGATAAATTTCCTGGGGAAAAATTAAAAGGATTAAAATACAAACCACCTTTTTCTTATTTCATACAAGTAAATTGTTTTAAACACAAGATTATAAATAATAACTTACCAATGTTATAATATTTTAAACAGTATCGAGAAACTGCTTTTGTAATTTTAACTGATGATTATGTTACTGCTGAATCTGGTACTGGTATAGTTCATCAAGCCCCATATTTTGGAGAAGATGATTATAGAGTGTGCTTAGCTGCTGGAGTAATTACACGAGATCAGGACATTATTTGTCCTGTAGATGAAAGTGGTAGATTTGCCTCTCCTGTCAGTGATTTTCAAGGCCAATATGTCAAAGTAATTATATAATGAATATGATTATATTATAATATATTATATACAATTATAACTAGTGTAAATAACTTATATGTAGTACTTGAGTGACAAAATCGTGATTGTTCTTATAATTGAATTAGAAATAATTATTAAATTATAATTAATTATTTAATTACTAAATAAAAATTGTGCTGACCCTATATAATTTTTTTAATAAATAAAGTTTCATTGAATATTGGTTTCACGACTGAGTACAGTACTATTAATATTGATCATTACTAAACATTTTTTTATTAATATTTACAGGATGCCGATAAAAACATTATTAAATATTTAAAAGAAATAGGACGAATAATAAGTGTTACTTCAATTAAACATAGTTATCCTTTTTGCTGGCGATCTGAAACTCCTCTCATTTATAAAGCTGTACCATCATGGTTTGTAAGAGTACAACATATGAGTCAAGATCTATTAGATTGTAATAAAACAACATATTGGTAATAATAATTACATAGTTAGTTAATTGATTATTGAATTAATTTTTTTAAATTTCGTTATCAAATTATAGGGTACCTAATTTTGTTAAAGAAAAACGTTTTGGAAATTGGTTAAATGATGCAAGAGATTGGGCAATCAGTCGTAATCGTTATTGGGGCACTCCAATACCACTTTGGATGTCTGAAGATGGGAAAGAAATTGTTTGCATTAATAGCATCGAACAGCTACATAAAATGACTGGAGTTCTTGTAACAGATCTTCATCGAGAAATGTATTAAGAAAAATAAATACATTAATTTTCATTTAGATTCTTAAACTTAATAATCCTATTATTTTTATAAACTACTTTTGTTACCTTTAATATTGCTAGTTAATTATAATTTCTGTTTTTGTCATTTAGAGTTGATAAATTAACAATTCCATCAGCTAGACCAGGTTTTCCACCATTAAAACGAATTACTGAAGTTTTTGATTGTTGGTTTGAATCTGGATCTATGCCCTATGCACAACAACATTATCCATTTGAAAATAGAAAAGAATTTTTTGACAAATTTCCTGCAGATTTTATAGCTGAGGGAATAGATCAAACCAGAGGATGGTAATTCTAATTAATATAGAACTATATATGTGGTAATTGTTAAAAATTAATATAATCATTTTTAGGTTTTATACATTATTAGTTATATCAACAGCATTATTTAAAAAGCCTCCATTTAAAAATCTCATAGCAAATGGTTTAGTACTAGCTTCTGATGGCCAAAAAATGTCTAAACGTAAAAAAAATTATCCTGATCCATTAGAGGTATAATTATTACTAAAAATTGAGTATATTTATTTTTATTTTTAATTTGCTGTATTTTGATGTTTAAATTAAATGTATTATTTTATTGTTTTTTAAATGCTCCTTTTATCAAAATATATTTATTAAATGTAATTAATTATTACACTATTACAAAATGTATTGTTTCCATTATGAAATAACCATTATTATCATCAAATTTCAATATATATTTTTATAATTTTAAGTATTTTTAAACTTGTATATTATATTTTTAATTATTTAATATTTTGTTGGTTTCAATAATTGAATATTCCAGACTAAATATAATTATATTAAAAAATAAGTGTATATATTTACTTATTTTTAAAATTGTTTAATTGTAATCATTATGTAATTTAAACGACAGTTATTATAACTTAGGTTGTAAATAAATATGGAGCTGATGCATTGCGTTTATATCTTATTAATTCGCCTGTAGTAAGAGCAGAAAATTTAAGATTTAAAGAAGAAGGAGTTAAAGATATTTTGAAAGATTTGTTTTTACCATGGTATAATGCCTATAGGTTTTTCATACAAAATATTCGAGATTCTTCTGTGAGTAACTTATAATAAATAATAATTATCGAATTTCTTAATATATATAATCAACTATATTTTAAATTAATAGGGTAATATGTATAAACCAAATAAAAACTATTATTCAGTACCCAGTGAAAATAAAATGGATCGTTGGATAACATCTTGGACACAATCATTAATTGCATTTGTCCGTAGAGAAATGGCAGCGTATCGCTTATATACAGTTGCTCCAAGGCTTGTAAAATTTATTGATGTATTGACTAATTGGTATGTTCGACTAAATCGTCAACGACTTAAGGGTGAATGTGGTCATGTAGATTGGCAACAATCTTTAGATACATTGTATTTTGTTCTAATGACAATGGTCTGTTTAATGGCGCCATATACACCATTTATTTGTGAATTGATGTATCAAAATTTAAAGAAAATTGAAAATCTTAAAGAGGGTAGTGTTCATTTTCATATGGTACCAATAGTTCAGTAAGTTATTTTATTTTATTAATAAATCTAATATTTCCTAAATGTGTATCAATAATGTTATTTGTGTAGAGAACATTTGATTGATACAAATATTGAACAGAGTGTTTCCAATATGCAAAATATAATTGAAATGGGCAGAATAATGAGAGATCGTAAGACAATACCAGTCAAAGTTAGTAGATTATTATTATTATTTATAATATATATATATATATATATACTATTTTAATTGTTTCATTTTTATTAGTATCCTCTTCCGGATTTAATGATTATTGCTGATGATCCTAAAATAATTAAGAATATAGAAGAGTTCCGTAACTACATTGAAAAAGAGTTAAATGTGAAAACTATTAATTTCACAAATAATAAAAGTAGATATGTAAAACTTAGAGCTGAACCAGATCATAAAACATTAGGTTCTAGATTGAAATCTGATTTCAAAAGAGTTACTGCTGCTATTAGAGTAAGATGGCCTAATTTATCTTTAATTAAATACACAAACATAGTAATGTATATTGAAAAGTTTAAAATTTAAACATTATTTAGGAATTAACAAATGAACAACTTCAAATATGGCAAAATGAAGTATCTCTTGTTAATGGAAATGATGATGTTAAAAAACCTCCAATTAAAGTTTTAGAATACGAATTGGATTCTACTGAATTCAGAATATTATATGATTTTACTGGACCTGAAGCTAAAGAAATGGCTAAGAAATATGAAGCACAATTAAATAACGATGTAATTGAATACGTTGTAAAATAATTTTTCTTTGTATTAATATTGATACATTTCATTCATTACAGATTTTGGTTTTATTAAACGTTACACCAGACCAAAGTATGTTAGATGAAGGAATTGCTCGTGAAATAATTAACAGAGTTCAAAAACTACGGAAAAAAGCTCATTTAGTACCGACAGATTTAATAAAAGTTTACTATAACATTAATCCTATGGGAGAATTATCCAGAGTTGCTAAGGAATATAATAATTTTATAATAAATGTTTTAAAAGTACCATTCATTGATGGGCCAGCAATAGGAAATAAGATTATTGAAGAAACCCAAACAGTAATTATAAGCTATTATTTATAAATATCAACAAATAACTTGAGTGATCTTATTTTTATGTTATACTAATCTCCTATTCATTTCTAACAGTTTTCTTTATTAGTAATTACTATAATAACTATTTTAAATAGTTTTTAATAGTAGGTGTCCAAAATTATTTTTCAATATTAATTTTATTAAAATTATCAATTTCAATTTGATAATTATTAACTCTCCAATAAGTTTAGTATTATTCATAGCATTTTACTGTAATTATATATTTTTCATTTAAATATTTGAGTAAATTAAACATTTTTAGTAATTTTAATAATTTAAAAAAATCAAATTCATATATTTTTATAGATACATTAAAAACTATTTATCTGATTTTGAAATTAAAATCCTAGTTATAATTAAGATACAATCAACAAAAACTATTTTACATGCATACATTTTTTTAGCTTAAAGGATCTAATTTGCAAATTGTTTTAACAAAAGAAAATAGTGATCAAATATCATTACCAGTTTGCAAGTAAATTCATATTTTTATATATAAAAAATTAAATTTTTTTTGTTAGAAAAAATTATTTAATTATGTTTTATTGTAATTTAAGATATGTCAATGTAATGCTCCATGGATTAAATGCTAGATATGGTGCTTCTGATTCAACTACTATTCTTCTTGAAAATCCTGTTGGTAAAAATATACTAAATGTTGATAGTTTAACCAAAGTGGTAAATACAATTTTAAATTACTTGATTTTATATAAATTTCTATTTAAAAAAGATTTCAAAATAAAATTATAAAATATTAAATAGGTACAAAATGTGTTTGGTTTGTTTGGTATTGATATTTTGTTAAAATCTATTGATGGTAAAATTTTAAATGATGATTTACTTGATAAACTCAACAATGAAACGATTATTGTACAGAATAAGAATAGTTCTTTAGAAAATACAAAAGTTCAAATTCAACAAGAAGCTTCACCAATTTCTGAGTATGTTTATCTTAATAATTAAAATTTTTTCTAAGAAATTGTACTATTTAATATTTACTGCTTTTAATTTTAAATTGGTATATTTATTTTAATTTTTTTATGTTTACATCACCTATGGTTATTAATTTTTTTTTACTGTTTATATTTGTTTTAGGTTTATTAATGTAAAATACGGACCTGAAATTGGAACTGTATTACTACACAAGGAAAATAAAAATGATTTAAGCAAATTAAAACCAAAGATTGCTCATACTTTCAATCTTAAAACAAACAAAATCAAAGTTATACAAGAAAATGATTTTTTAATTGCCCAATTGAAAGAATGAAGTGTTTTTGAATATTGTTGAACACCGTGAATATCAATATAAACTATGATTTAAAGTATTAAAGCAGTATGTTTTGTTTTATTAATTTAAAAATCAATATATTTTAACTAATTTAGTATTTTCAAATACACGTTTATTCAATAATTACGTCATAATCTTTTTAAAACTTGAATAATTCAATGGGCAAATGTTATATAAATGTATGACTAAGTATATGTACTATGACCCTTTTGAATCCTATTACCCTATACAACGCATTATTTTTTTATTTCCGTATTTATAAATATTTAATTTTGAAAATTTGTTTAGAAAAATTTTAATTTAAAAAAATGACACGCTAATATTTATGCCTTAATAGTTAAATTCTTTTTATATATTTTTGATTAATAAATTAAAATTTATCGATTATTTCTATTATAACATTTTTTTAAATTTCTAATAACAAAGACAGTATAACGTGCATTTTTATTGATTTAATTTTAAATTTACTTGACAACATAAATTGCAACACTTTTTACAACATTTAAACATTGGAATAATGCCATTTAAAATTACACAATTTTTATTTAGATATCCCACACTTTCTCTTTTTTTAAATTAATATTTTGTGTAATCTTTATTCTGTCAACATCAAGGTAACTGGTTAAAACAGATTATTTAACTTGTACTAAAATAACAAGGTACTTATAAATAATCGTATTATTCATAAATATATAATTAAGAAATATTAACGAACTTTAACGTGATTTTTTTTATTATTTAACTAACAGTAAAGAGGATACTGTTTACACAATCCAGCTTCCTCTTCACTGCCATCATTTATTTCCAATATAATAAATAATGTGTGAGTGTGTGCGCGTATGTATATTAATAGTTGACTAAACCATTTAAATTTGATAAAAAATGTTTGGGGTTTAACAAGTTAATCCGATTAATAAATCTTGTTGATATTGTTCTATTATAATAAAAAACTAGTCTCCCAATAGTTTACTGTTTGACGAAATATATTTTGTATTAACACAGAGAGAAAATTGTTCTTGTACACAGGTAATTCCTAACAAAATTTATAACATATATTTGTTTAGATATTACTATCAAATTATTTACATTACAATATTTAGCTAAATTTTTTTTTATAAAATTTCTATTCTTCCTAGCTTACAATTTCTTTTGAAAACCCTAAGCCTGTACACACACACACACACACATATATATAGTAGTGAGTACAGAATTATAAATAGGTATATATTTATACTTATAAATATATACTATATTTTCTATTTATATAAATAGAATATATAAAATATATATTATATATAATTTTATATAAATAGTATATATAAATATATACTATATTTTATATTAATATACACTATATTTTTTATTTTTAATAAATTAATAATGTGATATAAATTGGAAGACATATTAATGTAATTTACGTCATAATAATGTAAATAACTCTCGAACATATATAATTTATATTGTTATTTCTGAGGTTATAACTGTTCGTGTAAATGAACTTGAAAGTTACAACGTGTCAACGCACTGTCGTTGCTACGCATTTTTATTTTATTTTATCCGCTTTGTGTCTATTTTAAAAACACGGTACCAGTTGCCAGTTACCATTTATTGCTCGTTGTATGAGAAAGTCCCTCTGAACACCGATCACATTTATGAATAGTGTAAGATTTATACAGTCCCGATATGTGCGTGCGAATACAAGTGTCCTGCTCGCCGGAACGAAGGATTTCCGTATATTTTCGATTCAAATATTTTAGAAGTTTTTAATAGGAAGACGAAAACAAATATTTTTATAATTATTGTTTGGAAATACGTCGCTTTTCTTACGTTTAACACGGGTCCTTTACAAACGTACGACTGGTAATGGCTTTTGCGTACGCTGTACGGTACTTGTGTAGTAGCCAGTTGGTATGTCTTGTCCGTATAATTACGTAAATTTTATCTTCGAACAGTTTTTATTTATCAGGAGTGGGGAAAACGGGTCGAAATACGATTATGATAGTGTGTAGGACGCATGTGAGCGTAATGTATATCAGACTTCAGTAAACACTTACATTCACATATGTTCTAGTGTGTGTACTCTCCGGTTGGCCATCATTTCATTAGCATGCGTCTGTAAAGTGTGCGCGAATAAAATATAACGATTTATACTTACAATATAGGAGGTAAGTTTGAAAACCGTTAAAATTTGTCATATATATACCTAAATTATATTCGATCGGTTCGAAATCGTTTCAAAAATTTTATTTTCGTATCGATATAGGTAAAGTTCCATTTATAAGAAAATACCTAAATGTTACTTTTTGCGTGGTCGAAGAACATAGATTAGGATATTTTGGATATTTTTTTTATAAGTAAAATATTTTAATTTTCGTTAAAATAATCGAACATTTCAAAATTGAATTTACGAGACTAATTTGTTCAATTAAATACCTGGTAAATAAATTGTATAATAAGTTTGTTTATAGCGCATAATATATTATACTAAAAATATATTTTATGAAAACATTTGTGTACGTATAAGCTATATTTCATTTTGAAATAAAATTGGACATTTGAACTTCAGGGGAAGTAAATTGAATAGAAAAATAGTATGCAAGATTATACGTATCTAAATATAAAGCAATTCTTTTTTTAATATCTTCACAATTATTATGCTACAAATTCGAAATGTTATAATGTTTATAAAATATTAGTTGTACAATATACGAAAAGGAATATTATTTCGCGTGTTTTATATAACTATAAAAGCTTATAGGTAATTAGTAACTACTACTACTAATTACCTACTACAACAGGAATATAACAAAATATGTTGGTATTGGTGTTTACTAATCACTTATTCATTAATGATAGAGATAAATGACTATTCTTCAAACTTATTTAATAATAGAAAAATGTGTGTTTAAATAAAATTAAAAATTACTATTAAATTCCAAAGAAATGTGTAAAATCCTATAAAATCGAATCGATTATAAATCATAATTGATATAAACATACTTACGTGGATGTACAAGTTAATAATTAATATTCATTAGGTATTAAATAAAAGTAAGAAAATATACGTTATAAAATTAATTGCAAGGAACGAAATAAATTGTAATACAAGTGTTTAATATATAAATTTATGTAATTATTTTGCACTTAATAATAGAATATATATTTTATCAATAAATTTTAAAAAATACAATATTTTACCTGTGTGTAATATAGGTAATAACCGCGAGATTATAACATTGTTATCCGGAAAAATTATATTTTACCTAATTATAACTGCAGGAATTATGTCTTAATAAAATTCTATATATACATTTAAAATGTACTTGAAATATATTACAATTCGTTCAAAACTTATTAGTAGCGTATTAATGTTTATTTTTTTTATATATTCGATTTAATTTTTTTTGGTTCCTAAAATAAATATAATTTAATCAAAGTTGTTCTCGCGTTAGGTAATTCATCCTTCCTCGACTATATAGTAATATTAGTCGCTTAACGGATTATAGATTATACATAAGACGAAGGACGTATTAATAAAATACGTATTTAACGTGTTAATACGTCATACAGCCATTGTCCCAAACTTTCAAAGGGATAACAACATTTAATAGTGTCGTGGCATTTGACGTAATAATTAATTGTGACATTTCAACAGAGGAGCTTCCTGTATAGTTATCGAGCTTTGTAGGAGGATTGATCTATTTTTATATGGTTACTATATTGCCTGAAAATATAATAATAATGATTACTTAAGCGTATATTACGTTTACTTAAATGAAATATTATAACTTATATAGGTAAAATGAGTATCAAATATTGAAGTATTTCCTATAAATATGTTCATTTGTAAAAAACACATTTGATATAGTTATTTAACTAGATTGTTACTACGTTTATTTCGAACAGTAATATATTGACTAATATTTGTATAATATAGAGTAAACATCGTTAAATAAATAAAAAAATATATATATATATTATATATCAAGTGACTAGTACGACTTACCACTTCACAGACCACATATGTCAATCATTTATCAATATAATATAATGCTACGGCGAATAATATTTATATTCGCCCTCTCAATAATTTTAAATGTAATAATGCTATTAACGAACGATACTATACATTTCGAGATGTGAATGAATTCAATTATAATTACATTATACCGGGAAGCGTATAAATTAGAGAAGGAAAAAATATAAGATATTAATTACTCCAAAAATTCGAAATAACGAATATTTGACAAAGTATATTTTAAAAATGATTGCGTCTAAGAAAAACGCAAACTGATTTTATTTTAGTGATTCAAGTAGTAAGTACAGAATTGTTTAATAAATAATCAAAATTTGTTATACTATTGAGTTTTACGTGTATCTTCTTAGCTTTAAATAATTAAGTATATTATTTAAATAAGATAAACGCTATAATTAATTAATAAATTAATATACCTAATTATCGCAGTAAATCAGTAGCACATGTTTATAAGGGGTGATTTAAGTAATATAAGTGGAAACCTCAAGAGTTATAATTTGTTTTAACACGCTTTATAAAAGTATGGCGAATGGTAATATTTATGACAACTGGATAAAGTTGAATATTGTATTATAAATTTACAATAATTATACTTAAAATGAAAAAAAGTGTTTCAAGTACTTGGGATTACATATATAATATATTTATATATAAACAAGTTTAAATATATATATATATATATTAGAAGACATATCAAGAGTTTTTCACTACTGAATATTTTTCGCGTAGCGTTTTTGAATTTAAAATATATATTTAAACATTTATATAATAGACGGGAATCATCAAAATAACTGAACAGTCGTAAATACAGTTAAATCTTGATTGTAACCATCGATGGCTGTATTAGAATAGTAGTTCAAAGTAATATACACCACATGCACACACATACATATATAATTTACTCCGTATAATTCCATAAGTATATTGTATATCTTACTATATATGTGCGAAATACAATAATAGTAGTCACTCGAAAATTAATATATTTATTAGTTATATATTCTTAAAATAAATATAGATAATAATTATTATTGTTATTCGATTAAGGGTTTTGAATTTTAGTAATCCAATTAGATAAGTTTTTAATTCAATCATTTTAACTATAAATTATCGTTTTTAAAGTATGTAACCATATAATAAGCATATCTACGCTATACGTATACCTATACAAATACAATTATTATCTATTGAGTAAAAATATAACTATAAAAAAGTGTTTCTATTTTTCAATTTACAGATTATTTGAATTGCCTACAGTTTTTTTTTTACATAGAAAATACGATAGATTTGTTGAAATAGTCTTTTTTATACTTTGTACGAAATATGTTTTCATTATAAATACATTTATGATAAAACGTCGTTATTTATTATAAGTACAACGACACTGAATACATAATGGCCTATTTATTAATTTATCTATACATTGAAGTTTGATTCGATATTATATTTAAATACATACATATATGAATACTTATCTAAGGAAGAGTTAATCTAATTATTAATAAATACAAATAATTATCGCCGTATATTATAAATTATAATATATTTATATAAGTGTTGCTTCGGTTAACGTGAGATAATTTATGCTTATAGGTATCGTAATAAAAATGAGAAATCATTTAATTTTGTATAAAACAATAATCAAACTGACAAAAAACAACGTAGATATAATATGAATATTGTGTTGGATAATTGACAATTATACGAGTTTGTTTTCATTACTTTCGTAGTTTCATTGGCATGTGTGTAATACAAATATGTTAGTTAAAAATTACACGTCTAGGAGTTCGTTAATTAATTTAAATAAATTATACTTTATATAAATAATAAATCTACTACTAATGTTTTAATTAAAAACTAAGCGTCTAGGAGTTCATTGATTAATTTAAATTAATTATACTTTATATAAATATATTTGGGATATTAGAATATAGACTGTTTATATATTAGTGTACTTAGTATGCAATTATACACACAAAATAAAATCTAGTATTCTGTTTGAATGTCCCACGGAGTATCCGTGAAAAGTATTTTATAATTTTATGTATAAACTTTCACTTAAACTACGCACGTTCTTCCGATTTAAAAATGTAAAACTGCTTTGGCGAGTATTCTAATTGACAATAACCAATAACTATATTATGACGTTTATATAAACAAATAAATATATTTAGGCACACGACGAATCGCATTAAATAATATACTACAGTTAAAAGTGAATTAATTCGTTAATTATAATAAGTTTGTTACTTATATACGTATACGATATACACCATTTTGGCCACCATACAAAAACTATTTTTATAAAATACACATTTTTGACCATTGTAACTTACAACAGCTAGTTGTCTTAAATAAATTATGCTCGATTAAATTACTTTTATAGTCAATGTCTCAAGAGGCCAAAGAAGATTTAGGATTAGGTATATATAATTTATACTATTCGAACATATACATACATAATATGCATAAGTTACATTTTGTTTTTCACTTCCGACATAAATCAACATCCTTAAAATGTTCACCTTAAAATATTGTCAAAAAATATTAACTTTTATATACGTCACTATATAGGGGAGTATGAATAAACTTGCACACTATAATAGTGCTAAATTGGTTTACACTTGTTGAACGTCGAAGAAATTTCTATCGGTTTTTGTAGTCCAAAACTTATTTTGTATTATGTTTTGAAAATATTTTTACTTATGTCCAACATTGTTTTATCGTCAATAAATAAAATTACGTGTCAACTTATAAAAACCAAACTATGAAATTTTTCTTTGTTATTTATAAGAGATAGAACCGTATACGCAATTTGTAATTTGCGCGTTTTGCCTTCAAATGCAGTGAGAAAATACTAATTAATGAATCTAAAACTACAAAACTGAAAGCAATTTTAAAGAATTGTCAGCCAATTGAATTTTAGAATTTTGGAAATGTGCGTGTTGAAAACAATTTCCAGAATTACATACGGTTGCGTTGAAATTATTATTAATGGATATGGCTCCATTTATATTTACGTAAAAATGTTCTTCCCCGATAAATTTTATCCACTCTGATAAATTCCCATTTCATAGATTTAACGCTGTTATTTTCAACAAAACTTAACCGAACTATAAGAAAATAATATATACGATTTTATTAATTCGAATAAAAAACGTGTTAAATTCATTTTGGAACATCTCCAATATTATTATTTGTATTATATGCAAATACATAATATACACAAATATTGGCCACTCCTAGTTGTGGCTTATGGTTATTCAACATTGTAGCTTGAAAAAAAATTGTTTAATCTTTTTCACTCCACACAAAAATACATTAACTTTTTTAATATTAATATTTTAAATATTTACAAATTTTATATATACAACATACAGCCGTATTTGCTTGATAGCGCAAAATACGACAGTAAAAATATTATCGTCTTTATCATAATGATACAAATTCTGAATGCAATGCATTCTCATTATGTAATCTATTACGTTTGTCTGTTTCGGAAAACGCAGCCGGATTCCGATTTGTCGGATGAATACCGAAGAATTAAAAATTCAAAGTTTTTATTTTCTATGCATTCCAAATAGGATAGACCGCTACATACAGACAATGAAAAATATTTACC
This sequence comes from Geopemphigus sp. TES_GeoC_2020, assembly GCA_025469175.1. Taxonomy (NCBI): domain Eukaryota; kingdom Metazoa; phylum Arthropoda; class Insecta; order Hemiptera; family Aphididae; genus Geopemphigus; species Geopemphigus sp. TES_GeoC_2020. The sequence goes on along the minus strand of JAIPRN010000254.1, from coordinate 43,660 downwards.
ATGATTATATAAATAGTTCAAAAATATTTGCGTAAATTATAAAAAATGTAAATATTTATTATTATTTCGTGTATGTATAAAAACGTTTTTTATATACGTGATTTGTTTGAAAGCGAAAAATCATATAAATTACAAATTATTATTAAAAGTCTACTAATGTATTTTCTATAATATTTGCTTATGAATAAAAGCGCTAATTAAATATATATAAAAATTAATATAAATATAACTATGTATTTATTAAAACAGAAATGATATATATCTGAAATATCTAAATTATTAATTTGATATTTGTAAGTAGCCAACAACTGTATAAAATAATAACAAATACATATTTTTACATAAATATAATTTAATTTTAATCCGAATAGAATATGTTAATCATTATTAATGATATTTCGCTTATTTTTTTTTTTTTTGTAAGAAGTGCGACCCCGCCAAATAAATATAATAGATGACGATTTATTTATATTTAAGTATTATAGTCATTATGCATAGCCCATTAAATACAATTATACGTCAAAATAATAATTTCAGACAATTTAACGAGTTTATTTTGTAGTAACCCCCACGTGACCAATGATAAAATAAACGTTTTCTCTAATTTTAATAGAAATGTCCAACCAAATACTTTATATACGCTATGAATAACATTTCGAAAGAATGTGATTGATTTTTTAGACCATATTCCTGAATATGGCCTTAACATACACCCGCCCGTATATAAGTTCGTTTGGAAAACAAAAAATGGCTTTATCGTCGTGATTTCTAATATAATAATATATTAAAAATCTATATCTTTACAAACGTTACTATTAATAAATTGCATATTTTCATTGTATTATGACACATATCTGACTAATATAACGTAATTATCATTTTATTTGTATTCACAATATAATATATATTGTTTATTATCCACTAATAATAATACGAATATTACGATTATTTTTTATTTCAAAAAACAATGTAAAATTATTGAAATAATTAAGGAGTATTTAAGTTTTTGTAATAATAATAAATTTAAAAACAAATTTCTTTTGATTTATTAAGCACTTTATTTAATTGCTTAATTATAATTGCCTCTATTTTAAATTATAATATAAGGCAATATATTGCATATTTTAACGTTTTCAGTTTTAAGAAATACGAACCTCAGAGATAATAAAAATACGATCTTTGTTTTTTCATCTACACGAAATACAAATTCTTAAGGCGTTATAACAATAAATAATATCGGAATTTCTGATTTTAATATTTTTAAAGTTTAAAAAATGCATTTAAACTATAACTGAAATATGTGGTATATTATTATTGTAACAAAAATACTGATAAGACTAATATTATCTTTGGTACTTCATAGAAAAATAAGCAACGTAAAATATATTTATATATTAGTATATTTTTTATAAAATTACAAATCTCTTTAATTTTACTATAGTCAAAATTGTGTTACGTTACAATTTTTTTTATGAATTCATGGAGATTCTAAAGTATTTTATTAATATTCATTATTCGGATCTTGGAAGATAATATATTTTTATAATAGCCGTATTGTATAATCTAAAACAAAAGTATTTAAGAAATATATTTAAATTTATACATATATATTCATTAATTATTAAACAAAAATTAGACCGTGTTCTAAAGAATAGTCTAATACACTTTGTATATTCGCTGTTTACGTACTTAAAAATGAAGTTTTATGTTATTGAAATTTGTTTGATTTGATAATTGACTACACTTATAGGTCTAGCAAAATAACATTTCGACACTATATAATATTGTAGTGGCAGATTTTTACTGTAAAATTGTATTGTTCATACTGTAGTAACGCTTAATATTTATTATTTATTATTTTCATATAATATAATACCAATATCAATAAGAAGACATGTATCTTTGTTAGATATTTGTCATAGATAAGCAGTGCGTTGTAGGTATGAATACTTGTAAATTATACATTATTTTTATTTTTTGTTTCAAATCTAAATTCTAATCCAACAAGTAATTAATAACATATTATATAGTACCTACTTATTTTCTAGAACGAATATTAGAAACCTAAATGTATATTTTCGTCGACGTACTGATTCGAACTTTGAAGGTCATTTTCTCTAAGAATATAATTGAATATGTCGCTATTTTTTTTTTGTCTACGAAATAATAAATACCATATTTACACTATATAAATCCGAATTAAAAACATCTCGTAATCGATAATAACGATCATCACATTATTAATAACGTACACGTTAGAGATAATTTTAAAATACCCGAAATTAAATCCAAAATATATTAATAAATTGTTATACGGCAATATATAAATTATAAATTTATCTTCGTCATTTTTATGACTTAATTTAATTAAATATAGAAAATCGAAATTAAAGTATGGATGTGACATTTAATATATTTAACGTTATAACAATTTAAAACAAATTATTTTTGTAAATATTTTCTATACGAAGTTATAATATAAATAATGATATAATTATTAACGATGTAATTTACTGTTTAGATAAGTAAAAAGTATCGATAAATATTAATTTTCGAATTTATAAACGTGCGTTATAGAATATTCGATTTTAACATATATTTTTTGAGATTTATATTTGAAATAGTTAAATAATTATTTGTTTCTAAGGTCAAAAGTCAGAATATTATCGTTAAATTAATGAAATCCTTAAAAACAAACGTAACGTCCACAAATATTACCCGATGGTTTTTCATTCGAATAACATAAAATTAATGACCAATTGTAAGTTATCTAATATATACATTTTTCAACGCGTGTTTAGATAAACTAAAATGATCGAAAAGCAACAAATACCTTTAGACAATTAAATTAAATCGAAGCGGTCTCGTTGAAATTAAAAAATAAAATTTAAGTAAATTGTAATTTATAGCCATTAGAATTAACCGATGGGTTGAAAACAAAAATTAATTTACGTATACTACAATTATTCATATAGCTTGTTTATTGTTGTTTCGATCGAGTAAGTTATACATTTTTAACTTGGATATTATCTTTTAAGTTTAAACACGTTTATCCACATATGATAAATGTACCACACTGAATAATAATAATATGGTAACGAACAATGGCCAATAAATATTTCTATATTTTTGTAAAACTGAATGGGAGAAAACTACCGTTGTTGAAAAATAGGTAGAATTAATAAAATGTAAATGCGCGCGAGTGGATTCATTAAAAGACTAATTCAAACGTATATTATCGGTTTGTTTCAGCGCCTTAAAAATGTCAGTGAAAAAAGTGCTCCGAATCTTTAACCCTCTTCCAATCCACATAGTCCTCTTCCTAACATTAAGTTACTTCCTGGTGCAATTAGTTTTCAGTCATATAACGCACGCCCTCACTTTACTCGCCGACTCGTACCACTTGCTGTGCAAATTAATATACTTATTTGGATCCATACAGTGTGTTAAGGTGCCTCAATATTATCAAACATTACATACCCACCTATAGAATTCGTTTGGTTTGTTACAATATTGTTTGTATACATAACACCCGAACGAATTTTATAAAATATATTACGTTATACCACGGTACGTACGTTGCAGCACGACGAATACGACGAAACGTGTTTAAACGACCAATGTGAGGAAAAGCTCGTCAATTCGGAGATCGATTTTCCCGCGTCCGATGTACCCGTGGAATCCACAAACTGTTATCAGTCGTCTTCCAACGTGAATGAACAATCATTATATAAAACGCTTCCTTCGATGAGGTTCGGAATCACTTTTATCGCGAACGTTTTCCCTTCCGTTTTTTTAGTGCGCATACCCGCCGCATCCCGAACGGAAATTAAAAAACACGTTCGGATGGGCAAGAATCGAAGTGGTCGTCATGTTAGGCTGTTGCGTGTTTTTGGCTTCGCTTAGTTTCTCCCTGGTGGTCGAAGCCGTTCAAACACTCATACACATCGATCATCAAGATCCAATGCATCAGCCGATGTCAGTATTCGTCATTGGTCTCGTCGGTTTAATTGTCCACGGACTGTGTTATCTATTACTCGGAGGCAAGTTATAATATTGTTATGAGACTGTATACATCGGAACAAAACGCGCGCAAATAATCGTGTGTTACATAAGTATGGGTACGAAATTTTTACAAAACGATCATCCTTAAGAGTAAGCGAACAACGCGAGCTATCCCCACGTTGTTTTACCTCGCCCCCCGTACATCGAATCTAATTCACAAGAATCCTTAAGAACTACCACTTTTTAAAAACTATCACGTGAATGGTGCGCGGTGACAGGACAATACCCTGCCACAGGGCAACGATTTACGTCATCCGCGCGAGTTAAAAATAAAAAAAGAATACAAAAATAATCTTTCTTCCCCTATATAGCGGCCTAGCCGCTACCTCCTGCGATCACGACGGCGCGACGGAGCTGTCACGCCAAGTGCCTGCCTCTGCCGTTCGGCGGCGACTTCCTTTGCCATCATTGGCTAATCGGACGACGGCGTCCCAGTAGACCTGAGACTCGAGCATGCGCTCGACCAGATCGCCCGGGCCGAATCCTCCAATCCGACGGACTAGCGCGTCCCGTTCACGGTCAAACGCCTCGCAGCGAAAGAGCGTGTGGAACGCGCTGTCTTCC
>JAIPRN010000254.1:5719-38931 GCA_025469175.1 Geopemphigus sp. TES_GeoC_2020 | reverse complement strand
CCCTATATAGCGGCCTAGCCGCTACCTCCTGCGATCACGACGGCGCGACGGAGCTGTCACGCCAAGTGCCTGCCTCTGCCGTTCGGCGGCGACTTCCTTCGCCATCATTGGCTAATCGGGCGACGGCGTCCCAGTAGACCTGAGACTCGAGCATGCGCTCGACCAGATCGCCCGGGCCGAATCCTCCAATCCGACGGACTAGCGCGTCCCATTCACGGTCAAACGCCTCGCAGCGAAAGAGCGTGTGGAACGCGCTGTCTTCGTCACTGTTGTCCGACAGTGCGAACATCCGGGCGGAGGTAGTGGCGCTCTGAATGCCGGGTACCAATTTCGCCGTATGGCGAGCCCTCTAAGGGACGACAAAGGTCGCTCTTACCTACCTACCCTTCGTATAACAGATGTACTATCTGTCTATAATAATTGGGAGGAAGAATCGTTAGGTATAAACTAGGTAGCTTCCATATTATATAATACGCGCGATGTACCAACCGATACGCTGTAGTTGGAACTGCACAAAGTTAGCTTGAATTTTAACGCACGTGTTGACTCGTCAAATTTTTTCGAGCTTCATTCTCTATCGTCCACTGATGTACAGGAATGTTCGATATTTCGTTAACAGGTCCGACGGTAAAAAACGCCAGAGTTTCGGAGATAGAAAACAACGTTCCTCTAAATGCTGGCCAAATGTTGAAACAAAAACTACAAATTAAAAACTGTAATCCAAGGGAGATATGTCGAGACGTAGTTGGTAGACAATTTTTGAAAAGGAAACGTACACTCGGAAAATTTACGATAAAACGAATGAAATATTGTTTTTAGGCTGTACAATGGTGATGATTTGTTCGTTAATCGTAATTTTCACCGAGCCGCCCATAGCAAAGTACATCGACCCAGGAATGTCAGTCATATCAGCTGCACTATTGTTCTACCTCAAGTATCCAAACAGTAATAATAATATAGTGACTTAAACGTATCGCCTTAAATACTATTGTTCGAGAATAAAATATTTCGTTTAGTTCTTTTATAGTCTTATAAGATATGTTACAATACGTTATTGTTTTGAAACGTTATACTTGTGCTATTTTAGTGAAAGATTCGTGCATGATACTACTTCAGACAATGCCGGACCATATGAACATAGATAATATTTGCAAAGACTTGATGAAAACTTTTCCGGATATTGTAAACGTTCACGAACTCCATATATGGCAATTGACTGAAAATAAAATAATATCGACGGCGCATATTATATTTCTTAATCCTCAAGTGAGAATAGTAAAACGCATATGTATATACGGGTATTACGATCACAAAACTAAAATAGAACTTTTGGGTATTAAAAGAATAAGCGTTCCTCGTTGATATTATATTTTTAAATAAACTACGGAAACCTTTGCCTTCAAACCATTTTATTTGTCATTTATCATCGAATAGTACACGTACCAATATTGTTAACAGTCGTTTAATCAATAGCATTTATAATGTTATTTTTTCACTATTTTCAATTTTAAATTATCTCCATAGTAATTATTAATGCCTAAAGAAATTTTTCAATTTTTACGCTCGAAACAATATTTAAAAAAATGATCTATCTGTTCCAATAACAATTTGTAAGGGGTTCTATAAATATTAAAAATAATTAAGTAGCTTCCCTTTTAATTTTATTAGTTACTACTTAAGTATAACGCTTTTTAGCCATAGTCTTTTTTGGATTTTATTTATTTTTTCCTATTTTAAGGACTATTTGAGAATAAATAAAGAGGTAATAAATTTCTTCCACAAAAATGGCATCTTAGAAGTTACTATTCAACCAGAATTTTTCAAAGATGACCAAAACATACAACTGGTACCAGAATGTGGTATGGGTCAGTGTTTGGTGCAATGCAATAAGATCGAATGTTTTGATAGAAACTGTTGTGAACCAAACGACATTATTGAATCAATTTAAAATTGTTTCGTCGCACCTTTACGAGTAAATGTTTTAATTTTATTTACAAATACTATTATTAACGCATCTTCTATGTACCTAAGAATTTGATTATTTTTTAATTGAATTAAAATATTTTTGTTCGATTCGTATAGTCAATATTTAATTTTCTTTATAGACAATTTTCAACGAATTTACCATTAAAATTGTGTAAATGTGTCATCAATTTTTTAAACGACCATGGTAACAATGTTTTCGTATATGTATTTATATAATTGTTTTACTATTAAGGTTTATTTATGTTCAATTATCGTTAAATAATGTACAACAAAAGAAATTATATTTTTGTAAATTTTGTCATTAATATTGAAAACAAATACAATGTATATTATCATTTATGTATTACAAAATATATATTGATTTTAATTCCCGTTTGAGTAATATAGTAATTACTATTTACTGAATAACGAGTTACAGGCCTTATTATATAATTTGTCTAGGTTTAGTTCTAATATGGTACAAAAAATGAATTGTTTCTGATCTTAAATAATATATATACATATATAATATGAAATATGATACATTGTTAAAAAAAATATGCAAATTTTACGATGATTTTGTACAATTTACATAAAAAATTGATACTTCATGTAAAGAATTTGCTACAGAATATGGGAATTGGTCAAATCCATGGCATGCAGCACCATAATGTCCATTCTTGTCAACAACAATCACAGCGCCATTAAAATGTGGATAATACTCAGAAATTGTTTGTAAAGCTAAATTTGCAGCTCCTTCTGGTTTATAGCCATACTTCATTGCTTGAACTGCGTGAAAACTATTTATAAAAATTATATATATTTAAATTTCTAGAAGACTACGGTGTTTAAACAAATTTGACAATGCTTAAAAATATTTGTATTACCTAGGTAAAAATCGTATCAATATATCTCCATCACCTGTTGCAGCAGCAGCACCAATGTCTTTCATAGCATAAGCTCCTGCTCCAGGAATAGAAGAATCACCAACTCTTCTATAATATTAATAAGAATCTTTTTCCAATTAAAATAAAATATTCACTTCTATTAAAGAAAAATGAATATACTAAACGAATAAAAATTGTTTCACAGTCACGATAAACCCCCTCCCCCCAATAAAAATACTATTAAAAAAAATCCTTATACCAATAGTACGTTTATACCTAGTTATACTCCATCACACAAAAGAGGATACGTTTATATTTAAATAAACTTATTAAATTAATTTAAAAATGTTTTTAGGATTTAGATTCAACTTGAATATTAATGATAAATCGTTTATTAATTTTATATAATATGCCTATTGCTAAATATGTTTATTACTTGCCCAGGTATTTTGAATTTTGCACCATTCGTTGATGTGCCTGCTGCAATATTACCGCTATTATCAATCGCTACAATTCCAATAGTATCATGATTTTTAATATCCATGACATTTGTATTATGGTTTAAATCTTTTGAAGAATTTGGCTTGTACGGTCCACAATACTTTTCTGAATCTGGACTGACATTCTACACTGACCATATTTTTTTATAAATTTAAATATTTAAACGGTAAAAATTAATTTTTTTTTAAATATTATATTATATACAATCCAAAAGTTTGGTTGACAATTTGTTTTCCAGTGATTCCACATATTTAATGAATAATTTGTGCTAAGATTAGTTTCTTTAAAACCCATCTGTTTTGCAAATAATGTTGCTCCTTCACTAACTAGAAGAGTGTGTTTTGTGTTTTCCATTACATGTCGAGCTACTTTTGAAGCTGCCTTGATACGTTTCATACTTGCAACTGCTCCCATATTCATTGTAGTTCTATAGACATATAGTTATAATTTTTGTATAAACAAATATTTTAAGCAATAATTATTTTTTTTTACAAACCCATCAATAATAAGGGCATCTAAAGTAGTTTCTCCATTTTCATCTGGACTACCGCCATAACCAACAGTACCGTCACACTGCTCTTGTTCACAAACAGTACAACCAGCTACAATTGCGTCAACTGCTGTACCGTTTGATTTTAATACAGACCAACCTAACGAACAAATTTGTATACAAAAACATATTAAATGAAATGTTTTTTTGAATTTGTATATCTTATGAATACATTTAATAGTTTATATATAAATTAAATCGAAACAAATCGTTATAATAAATTATGATTTTAACATTCACTACATATTATACGGTAAATTTCATTAAAAAATCTGAATGTCACATATTCTTATAGACTACTCGTTTATTTGTTTTGGTTAATATTTAATACATTTATCAACAATTTAATATAAATAATTTTAAGCTATTTTATAATTTATACATTGTTCTATTAAATGTATCTTTTATATCAAAACACTATTTATGTGTTATATAATATATATTAGAAATTATTCTGTTATAAAGGATGTAGAACAAAAATCAGCTCGATATTTTAAAGAACTGAAGTATTGTCATTCAGCATGTGTAGGAATATGTGTTATTTTCTTTAATACAAATATAATTAGTTATTACAAATATCTTGCTACATTATATTTCGTGTTTGAACTTGACAAGTTGTGTACAGTTCACAATAAATCAACATATAATATCAAGTTTAATATTTTACATAGGTAATGAAATAATACATTATATTATTTAAATTTATTGTACACAATTTGTTATAGTAATTTTAAAATAATTGTTTAAGTTTTATAGAACATAATATATATAAACATAATTATTAGAAAAATTAATTAAAGATGCAACGTGAACTACTTCAAGAAAGTCAAAACAATTAGAAGGATTAAAAAAATGATTACTCTTAATTGTGGAATTAGTGAACGCCCATGTGTTGACAACTATTGGAATACTTGCAATTGTTTTATAACGGTTAAAATTCCATAGAAATGAAACGACTCCTAACGAAATGGCAATCAAACTTATGTAACATAATATTTTTATTAATTGAAACATAATAAAGGTAATATAATTTCAAATACTAAATAAAATCGAAGAACACCGTGTGAAGCTTAATGCGTTTCAAAATAGCCTAAACAAACTTATATTATAAAACGCACGTTTAATAATTTGTTGAAATAGCGTATCTAAAACTCACCTAAATTATAATGCAAAATCAGTAATAATCAATAAACGGTATTATCTATAATAGAACTCTACGCTTTTTATAATTCCCTTCAAAACAGTGATAATTAAATTAGACTCCTTGTCAATATTTTATTAGTCCTTGTAATTTCGTGTAGATCTCTAAACATTAATTCTTTATCATGTGATATGATTATGAATGAAATTGTGATTATGTTGGGAGTTTCTGAATAATTAACGCGACTTTTCGTTCTTGACAAAATTGATATTTTACTTGCTCTAGTTCCAATAACACTAGTGTTGTTTCAAAGGTTAAATTTGTAGTAGACTACATTTGTAATATACAAATAATTTCAAAATTATGTCGACAACTACTCGGAACATCCGTCATCAAACGCTCGAACAACAAGTAAATATGTTTTTGAAAAACTCGAATCAGTTTCACTTATTGTCCCGTTTTAAATGTAGAAACAACTGTTAGAAATGAAAATGAGACAAATTAGACAAACTCCTCAAATAATTAAAGCATCTGACAATGTCATGCCAAGTACAAGAATACGGCCAAAATCTGCCAGACCACTAGAAATGAATTGTAAGTAATATATTTCTGTAACGATTGATTTGATTATTGATTTCTATTTTTAATACGTATTACGTATTTTTTATTTACTCGGGTATATATTATGATTAAAAACCCAAAACGTAATTTTTCAATATTTTATAAAATTGTTTCCGAGTTTGTGGATATTTTATTTTGTAATTTAATTACTTATTATTTTGACATTCTTAAAGTTATATTTCACCTTTTTCAACTTTTTGAAACAAATAAAATTAACGTTTAAATTTTTTTTCGTTTTATATTTTAAATATAAATGATTACGAATTTGAATACTTATATAATATATTTTTATTAAAAGCAATCAAGCTTAGGATATAATTTTTATTATTCTAGAATGTTAATTACGGTAATGAATTTATTAATAATATTAGGGAACGAATTATTGGTCTTTTGAAGTAATTTATATGATGTTTTAGGTTATGATGGTCCATTAACATATGCTATGATAAATAGTAGCCCAGACTCCAGTGATATATTAGGTGTATCAAAACATTCTGTTAATCACGACATTATGGAAGGTTTGTTCAATTAAGTGTTATATTTAAAAAGTTGTTAATTCACTTTAAAAAGTTATGAAGGTGAACAATATACCCATTACCAATACACAGGCATTTTACACTGTGTTTAACCTATCCTTGTAAGGTGGAAATAATATTTAACGTTATATGATCATTGGTTAAATTGTTCTTTAAGTGAACAGGATGTAGTTTATAGTTTTTATTTAAGCGTGGAATTAATTATCCATATTATCTTCATATATTTAATATCACTGATGCTTATTTGTTTTCAAAATAAAGTATTCAGCGTCAATAATGTGAATAATGCAAAACAAAACAGCATGTAACAATGAACATAAACATGTATTATGTTAAATACATAGTTAATCGTAATTGTTACTTATTATTTAGATATGAGAAAAGAAGTAGCTGAAATGACTATTGATGAACGTAGGATATCAATTGATACTGAAGATGAAGAATCTATTTCAATATCTCCAGTTAAAAATTTAAGTTCTATTCACATAAAGGAAAACAGTCCGTTTATTTATCCTTCTTCAACTATTTCTGACGTAAGTTATTTAAAATAATTATGCGTTTTCCATAAAAAATGTGTTTAAATATATTTGAATTCGTTGATTTATAGACTAATGAAATGGAAGGAGATGTATATGGTAATTTAGAAACATTCGTTCTAGAACCTGCTGCTCAAGGTGTTCATTTTAAATGTCGTATAACTAGAGATAAAAAAGGCATGGATCGAGGACTATATCCTACCTACTATTTGCATTTAGATAAAGGAAATGGATCAAAAGTAAATGAATTACTTAAATATATAAGTATTTTATTATATCATATTTTGGTATTCTAGATTTTTTTATTGGCTGCTCGTAAACGTAAAAAAAGTAGAACATCTAATTACCTAATAACAACAGATCCAACTGATTTGTCTAGAGGAGGCGATGCTTATGTTGGCAAACTTCGATCAAATTTAATTGGGACCCAGTTCACTGCATATGATAATGGTATATCACCATATAAATCATCTGTAGAAGGAGTACAAGAAAGGCAAGAATTAGCAGCTGTAGTATATGTAAGTTATTAAATTACTATTTTATTAAGGATAGACTATATATATATATATTGTTTACAAATAGAGTAATAAAAAAATATTTGTTATCAATACATTATTTTATAGGAAACTAATGTACTAGGATTTAAAGGACCTCGTAAAATGAGTGTTATTATACCAGGCATGAATAAAAATCACCAACGAGTTAAAATTGCTACAACTAATAATTATAATTCGCTATTAGGTAATAATCAAATAAAAGTTAATTATAATTTCGTTTAAATTACCTTAACAAAAAAAATGTTTAAGAATTTTATCGGACAAAAAATATGGATGACTTAATAGAATTGCATAACAAAACACCTCAATGGAATGAAGAAACTCAATCTTATGTACTTAATTTTCATGGAAGAGTCACACAAGCTTCAGTTAAAAACTTTCAAATTGTTCATGACAATGATGGTATGTCCTATTTGAAAATATTAAATAATTAGCAATAGTTAAATAATATTCATTAGTATAATAACTAAGTAATATTAATCGTAAAATTTTCGAAATAATTAATTTAAAAATATAAGTGTGCGTGTATTGTATGTACAAGCACACTATAATTAATAAGATATTTATTAAACATTTTAAATATAAAAATGATATAGATATATTTTAAAATAATTGTACTAGTTTTCTTATTAGATTTAATTATTCCGACTATTTATTATAAAAAGAATATAACTGAAGTTGGTTAAAAAGTTAATATTTACTATATTAATTTTTTTTCAGTTGATTACATTGTCCTACAATTTGGACGCATTTCAGATGATCTCTTCACAATGGATTATAGATATCCACTGTGTGCAATGCAAGCATTTGCTATCACTCTTAGTAGTTTTGATAGCAAATTAGCTTGCGAATAACATTTTAGAATACATTTAAGAAAGTGTCTCAAAATCAAGTTTGAAATTTTTACTTAATGGTCCTAGTTAACTAAGTCTATATTTCACTTAAAATAGGTCACCTATTTACTTACATTTTTTTGCACCAAAAAAATTTAATTTATTCTAGTCTTTATTTTTTATATTAAACTTCAATTTATAATTTTGTATGAATGTTATAATCATGAAAATATTATTTTAAATCATCTATTGTGATGTTTATTTTCATCAAATTGTTAGAACACTGCCATTATTCATACTGTCATGAGCTGAAGAATTATCGAATAAAAGATCTTTTTTTTATTATAATCATCGCTTAAAATCATAGTATATACATCATATATTTTGAAACAGTGATACCCGCTGTAATAGGAGAGGCTAAAATTTTAAATCAAATATTTAATAGCGTTGTATTTGATATATAGTATTACTGGCAAATAGACTGATTACTAACATAGTTGTAATAGTAAATAGAAAAAACATGTATAATATAAACACGAGTTCTTTCTGATGTGTATATATATATATATATCACAATATTGATGGACATCACATGCCTGTTTATTTCATGTCAATTATTTTATTGAAACTAAATTTGCATACATCATTATGTCATTAAACATCACATACGTGTTTCATTTTCTAATATTTACAATTTTTAATGCAAAAATACATTTTATAATATTATAACCAAAGTGTTAGTTAAAGAAATTAAAATATGAATTGGCGTCTGTTTTATTTTGTTTTATTAATGTATTTTACGACATCTCTGATGTATATTATATATGTTCATCCGTTAATTCTACTATAAAATTATTTAATAAAGAATGTTTTAGAACTTTCTAAATAAGTATTTATATTTTAGAAACTTTTTTTCCAACGTCGTTAATTTGTTTTCAAAAAACTATTATTACCTTCAATTATATCAGTGTAATTATTATTTTTTTTTAAATAAGTTATTTTGTTTGTTTTATATATTTCCACATATCACTGCATCACAAATCTACAATGCACTAATTTATTAATTATGTATTATTATTTATTCATTTTTTATGCATATCAACCGAAGTGCCTTACACTTGTGCCTTAAAGTATATAATAATTGTACCTTTTAATTATATAATAATTTTTTTATGTAAACGATTAATTATAAAACAAAAACAAAAAAATTTGCTTAATTATTTATATTTGTCTGCTGTATTCATATTTGGTCAATTTCCCTGAAGAATGTTATCAATCTGAAATTCAAAAAGAAATTGTATATTCTTTAATTAAGTTGATTTTAATTTGGATCTAAAATAAACTTTGTATTTGTTTGAGGTATAAGAGAGAAGTGTCAGGTGGATTTTGATATTATTGAAAGGTAAATTGTATAAGACCGTAATGAGGTTAGTATGGTTTTATATATTGAAATGTTGGACATTGGATAAGAAAATTGAATAGAGAATGAGTGTAACAGAAATGAGGATACTAAAATGAATGTATAGAGTAACTAAGCAATATATTATAAGAAATGAATACATAAGGGGTAATGTATGAGTAACAATATCAATTTTGGAGAAAATGAGAAAGAATGGGCTGAAGTTGTAAATAGAGTTGAGTTAGAGGCAATAAGAGTTGTCATTGAAATTAATATAGAAGGAAAGACTGAAAAACTGGTGGATAAATTGAGTAAACGGTGATTTAAAGATAGCTGGTATGAATAAAGGAGTGATGGGAAATTGAATCTAATAAAGGTGTAGGACTTAGATGATTGACCTTATATAGCTGAGAGAAGTATAAAATAAGTGTTTGTTTCAACAGATCGTAATCCTTCTATCCTTAGTGCAAATATTCGCCTTTCTCAATTGCGTATATTTTTTGTACTATTTTTAAACGTTTCCCCTACTAAAAAAAAAACCGTCAAAAGTCTGTAGTGTACGATAATTTCTACAATTCAAAACTCGATTTTCAAATAGTTACGCAAAACGATATTTGTTTTTTCTATTATACAAAAAAGAAAATTTAACGCGCACTATAAAATAATATCTGTATAAAGATCTAAGTATAGTGTATATGTTATTCTTATAAGTTTACACGTATAATTTTCCCATTGTGACAAATATTTTATATCATCACTTCGAAAAAAAATTACTAGTATCTACGCCTCTGATACATATTATAGGATCATTTTACTAAATTATGATAATAGGTTTCAATATAGGTAGAAATATACAACTTTTGTTCGAATCGTGCTTTGAATTTATGTTTACACTTGTTTATCGAATGTTCGATCTAGGTTGTCAATGATCGGAAAATTTGTCATTCGTAAACAATGGTATTGTTGACTAACTGTTGTCAATTGACAATCGTCTACGTGAAAAAATAATAACTAAAAGTTAATGGTTAGCGCCCCATTGACCTACTTATAGTATTTATCTTTACAAATACCAAATTTATTTTGATTATAATTATAATTAATGACACGATTAAGAGACATATTATGATACAGTTTTCACATTGCTACAAATTATTCGTTTGTACGTATTTATGACGTTTAAGACATAATTGAGTTTATATTTTGTTCAATGATAAATTGTAAATTTAAAATGTAACGCATAAACGAGATTAAAACCGTTTGAACAAAACAAGTATTTCGTAAATTCGTGAAAAATAAACTAGTAAAACAAGTACAAATTGTACTTCGATTTGAGACTACATCAATAGGGTACCAATTATTAAACGTATTGATCACAAGTCAAAGGCCTATTTTTGCAAGGAGTAAGAACGGGTTATTCTTATTCAAAGCGTACGCTAAAACAATTTGAATACACGTTTTTAAAAAAAATCCCAAATCCGTAAGCCTTTGATATATTTTTTTTTATTTAAAACCTTTTAATAAAAACTATTGTAACTCAACAATTGCATAATAATAACTATACATTAGTAACAAGAAAAAAATAATATATATATACATTAAAAGAGAAAAACAAAACAAAAAGAAAATTCAATTAAATCCTAAAACCTGAATCTAGGATGAAATTCCGAACGCTTTTAATTAGGTAAATATTATCAGAAAACAAAGAATTAACTTAAGAAAAGTTAATGGAATGTGAGGAGAACTTTCCCACTAAGTACGTTTCTGTCATGACGTAGACTTGGGCAAGCAAACAACAAGTGCCAAAAATCACAGTATTCATCGCCGCGGTTGGAGAGAGGGACTATGATTGAGCTCTAGCTTGAAGGCGTGATTGGGACCCAACCGAAGTCTGAAACAGAGAACAATAATACGCCGACAAGTGTTCGGAGAGTTATACCAAGGTTGAATAGAAATTTTCGGGCAAATAATTGTAAAAACGAAGGCATAAGAAGTTGGGAGGTTTGCGCCCATTCTTGCTCTCATAATTCGTGATTGGATCGGCGGAGAATGGGAATGAGATCTGTGTAAGGGCATAGCAGAGAAGGGGGCGCCTGACAAAAACACATTGTTGATGGAACTGCCTAGGTCATCCGCTATCCCATTAGTCCGGACACCTATATGTCCAGGGATCCATAGAAAAGAGATGGAAAATGAACTGGAGTTGAGAGACCAGAGTTCCGAACGGATTATTAGGATTCACGAAGAACACTCAGAATAAAGAACATTGCCGGCTATGGCGGACTGGCCAGCTTGAGAATCAGAAATATTAAGAAAATTACGGGGAGCGAGAGAGCCGATATATACAAGAGTTTCAAGGATAACGTAGCATTCAGCGGTGAAGAAAGAAACATAGAGAGAAAGGTTAGCAATAGATTGAATATGAAATTTCGAAATAAGCTAAGTCGATGATGGTGAAACGGATCCACCAATGAAAACCAAAGTACTAGTTGGATAATGGTCCTGAATATAAAGATTAAAAATATTGTTCGTTACTTCTGGGGGCATAAGGCCTAATACCGTTGATGAATAAACCCAAAGCGATACGACCCATTGTTACTAACGGTAGTAGCGTAAGAGCATCGTAAGGAGTGACATATATAGGCAATTTGTGAACTTTGTATGCTTGGCCAAGAATAGTGAAAAGAGATTGGATCGTTATTGAAAAAAAAATTGAAAATTTACGAACGAATCTCCATTTTTCATTAATAGAGCAAAATAGATTAATGATGGAGGAGTATGTGTTATATGAGCATTTTAGGATACATTTTCCAGCTAACCAACGATATAAAATACAAAGAAAGAAGGCAAGAAACCTTAACATTTAAGACGTGATTAAGAGTCGAATTTAGTGCCCCAAGGGTAGTGCGAAAAACAATCTGCTTGTAAAGAATTGAGTGTTTTTTGATGAGAAAGCGTGACAGAACCAAAGAGAAAGCAACCGTACTTCTATTTGACCCGAATGATTGATTTGTACTTTTTTAGTGAGGAAAGAGGATGAAAACCCCACCAACTATCCGCCAATGACTTAAAATATTGGACCATTCGACAACGTAAAAAGTTATACGAGACAAGTGAGCTTTCTATTGTAAGTTACTTTCTAATACTAAACCCAAATAAATCACTTGGGTGACTGCGTAGTTGAACACCTCCCAAGTGAAAAGAAGAAAACACGCGAAGTCGCTTTCTGGCGAAAATAATTATTTTGTTTTTTTTTGAGGTGACATTGAAAAACGAAGAAGGTTCGATTCCTTGTCTAAAACACTTGGAGAGTAATTGAGAAAAAATTGAAACAGTTGTTGACGTTTTTACGGGTATGAAAAATAACGTCATCAACAGGTGAAGGATGCTTGGCCGCGTCCAGAGCACGAGCAACAACCGACAGTAAAGAGCTTAGGCTGTTCCCCTGAGGTAAACCAGTGTACGTTGTTCTGCATAACTGGGTACCAGATGGGGCCTAAAAAAAGAGGTTCCCAGTAAAAAAAAAAAATAGGAGATCGATAAATTTAACCCACTTGATAGGTAAATAATAAGAATTAAAAATAGATCGAAGCGTAGGTTATGCACAGAATCATAAGCGCTACGTACGTATCTATAAAAAAAACTCCTATCGTCGAAAGCCGTATAGATAGAGCCTATCAACAAGGAAAGACATTCACTGGTGCCGAGTTTTTTGCGGAAACCAAACATCTTGTTCGGTAGTAAGAACCGACGTTCCACCCGCCAATCTGGACGAGATTTGAGAAATGTGTTCCGTTGTTTTATACGGGGAAGACGACAAAGCGATCGATCGATATGTGTGCCAGATTAGAGTTATGTTTAAGAATAACCCTTAAATTAACTTAGGAACTGCGAGGTTCGAAAAAAGAGGTCATTGCGAATAGACGGCGATGTTTTAGTAGCGTCCACCGACAGATTCTTTATAAGGAGAGATTGATGAATTCAAGCCACGGGGGGGGGGGTTGGTACTCACTCGGTACGCTGTTGTAGTTGTTCGCGAAATACATTAATTCAATAACGACGCTTTTAAGTTGTCACCGACGTAAAACATAACGTTACCTGATTTAGAAAAACCCGTTTCAACAACCGAAATCACTTTCCGCGTGTATTTGTTTACTTCCGGGCTATCGACCGTGTACGAATCTGGTAAATTCGAGTTGATCGCGTTTCTAATGTTGGTCGCCAAAACGTGTGAAACGTATTCTGGCGCGATGTTGGTTGCCTGATTGGAATACGATTGCTGCATTATATTTGCGCTGGGCTGGATCGCGGAAAAGTCTGCTATCGGCTGATTATACGCGTCAGTTGGACTATTGTCGGTTAATTGACGATAGTTTTCGTTTGTTAAAGGGCTTGAACCAAATAACGAATTGTTTAAGAGGGAATTCACACTTCCAAACGGACTAAACAGATTGAATTCTCGTTTCATTCGCCGTCTCTAAACGTGTAAATTATCGGGAACAAAAACATTAAAATACCTATCTCGTTTAGAAATTTCGCGGACAACTTACGCGTAAACCGTTCATAATTGGATTCAACAAATTCTGTAGACTCGCAATGACGGACTGTATAACGGCGTGTACTAAACGTGTTTGTTGAGTTGCCGTGCTATTCAGAAAATATGCTCGTGTCACTTCGTGTAGCGGTTGGATCATTTGCAACAGACTCTGAACATTATTTGGCATGATGGCCATCGCGTTTTGTAAAAACATATCGTTCGAAAATGGCCAATTTGTCGGCGAATTACTTTCGTAACCGATATCGGACCGTAATTTCTTCGAGTAATAGTCGTCTCGTGACGACCACGAGTTAGGATTCGTAGGATCGATAACGGAATTCGTGTCTAATTGACGATCGTAATTATTTAACGTACGTGTCGGATTCTGGTAATTATTTAATAACGAATTCGACGAGTATTTACCCGAATTCGGTAATTGAATACGATCATTGTTTGATTGTACAATATAAGACCACTCGGTAGTAGAATTTGGTAAATCGACATTATTCAAACCATCGTTATTAGAAAAACTTGTCAATTGTGTTAAAGAATGTGTTTGAATATCGTCGGGATTAGCGCGTAATTTATTAGCTTCATCTTCTTTCGTGTTTTTAGGATTTTCAGCGTTTACGTTATACAACCAATCATAAGGTGGAACGTTGTCGGATCGATACAATTCTAGGTTTTCTAAAGATGGTAACGGTCTGTCGTTTAAGCGATTCGACATTTCAGGTATTTCGTCCAATTTACCGATTCGGTTGGCTATTTCGTTCGGTAAATTTGAATTTTCGGAAACCGACGGTGGACTTTTATTGGTCGACAAATTTGGCACATTTTGTTTATCGACGTTTAAACTTGGAAAGTTCGTTGAATCGAACTGCGGATTATTATTCGCGTCTGTATTTCGCCGATCGTCGTACAACGGTGTCTTCGGTATATCATCATTTACCGAATTTCTATCGGTCCGTGAATCTAATACCGAATTCGTTGTTACGCTTTGTTCTTGTAACGCGTTTTTAACGGGTACAGTGACAATATTCGCTGGCGAATTTAACGACGTAAATGGTTGTAGCGTAGGAAGCGCTTGATTTCGCGAGAGTGAATTTAACGTCGGATAGATCGAAGAAGAATCCGGCTGCGGTCGATATAATTGGTTATTTAATTTGCGTACCTCTTGCGACGACGAATATGGCTGGATGGGATTCGATGGACGCTGCTGAACAATTTGTTGAGCATTTCCCGGGAGTGGACTCGACAACGACGACCACTGTGGTTGCGGTACGGTTTTTAACGGTTCGTCGTTTTCCACGTTATTTTCGTAACGAGGAAATTCCGGATGTTCCGTGAGTAACGGTTGATTCCGATCAGAACCATTTGTCGAGGACATACTATAAGGCGACGAATATTCAGCTTGCGACGGTAAATTCTGTAGTGACGATCGTGAATAAGAATTTTGTTGTTGAAAATCATTCGCTGACGGGACGTTTTGAGAAAGCCGCGGAGACGATATTGTCTGCGATAACTGTTCGTCCGTTGCTGTAGACGATTGTTTCGTGTTACCATATTCGCTTGTTTCGACCATCCGGTTCGTTGGTAGTTGATATCGAGTATTTTGAAATTCGTTCCCGGGTCCATTTAACGGTAGGGAATGTTGTGGCGGTACCCATTCAGTTTGCGACGGTGGCGAACGAGAAAGTTGTTGCACCGAAGGCTGAAATAATTGTGCATTGGCGTTTACGAGCGAAGATTGATCTTCTTGATTTATCGAACCGTTATAATCTGTGTTTTTATGAAACGTCTCGTGTTGTACTTTTGTTCGCAAATCTTGATCGGACATATCGTTAACATCTGAATAACCGGATTGCGTTCCCGATTGATCCGAAAATATTAGTCGCGCGTTATCGTCTGTTCGCATCGTATTCGACTGTTGCGTTTGACGTTCCATGGTCCGTGAACGTATTAACCCATTGTTTACGGTTTCTTGTTGATTCCCGGCAAAAATCCCGTTAGATCCAGGAATTTGAAACGAATTGGTATTGTCGAAATCAGGTAACGTCGATTGTGGTCCACCGAATTGTCCATTTGATAGTGGCGAATTCACGGGATTAGGATTGACAAAAAGTAGCTATAAAAAAAAATGCGTAATTACGTATGGTTTTAATCGCGAAATTATTTTATCGAAATTATTAAATTGGTTCTTTTGAGCATTCACCGTCGTTTTTTATTTATATCTTAATCAATTTTGTTTTATTTGAAAATACGTAATCTTATTATTCGCTAAAAAAATAATCATTCGTCAAATAAGAAAAAATTTGTAAACGTTTCCACTTTATTTTTATATTATTTTGAACCGTATTTTTTATAAATTATAGACACATTAAACTAATACGTTTTTCTTTTACGATTTAAAAATCCAATATACAACGTTATTAATGTCGAGTATCCAATTTTAAATACTTAAACAGCTTTACAAGAATTCTTAGATTAATATTTTAATATAAAAATGTACTCATTTACGCTTAAAATAATATATTTGTTTATACGCGCGATAATGAAAAATATATTATTACCTTCAATAAAAAACAAAAAATCAATTCGTACATTACTGTCGCCATTGTTCGGCTTATTTTGACTGAAGTTCTAAATTTTAATACGAAAGGTTACATACAATTTATAGCGATATTTATGCGTATTTTTTAATTGCGTGTTGTTATACGCACAATATATCAGTGAGTGAAAACAAGTTAATATTTACACAACTTGACAATTATAAATAACAAATAAAAATATAATCAATACTATTTACATTAGTGTCGTTCTCATTCAATAACTTTGAAATAATCAATTTAATATTAACACGAAAATAACAAAAACAATTATTATTAATCACTTTTAAATAATAAAGTATCTTTATAAAATAATATTACAAATACAAATTAGAACAATCGTATAGTATTTGTTATAAGATAAAATATATTTGGTATTATTAACTATGACTAGGTAACTAAAAATATGGAACAATATTATATTATAAAAAATACATATTTTATTTTTGTAACAAGAACTTTATATAGGAAGGACAATATATTCTTAAGTAATTTTAATTGACCGATCTAAATTTAAATTTCAAATTATTTAACATTTATCATATTCTGACAAAATATGTATAACATATATATATATATCGTAAGCTCAATTTCTTTGACAAACTGCACATTTGATATTATCAGTTTGATGACGAATACAGACGGTATGAAAAGAGTGTCCACATCTAAATGATATAAGTCCGTTACTTTTGCCCCGAAGTAAAGGTTCGGAATTCAATGGTAATGAGCACCAAACACAATAATCATTTTTTACGTTAATTTTTATACCCCAGTGTGATTTTTTTGAATATAGATTCTTAAATTGAACAGATGTATCTATATCTTCTTCTAACGCAGTCAAAATACTCTTATAATTCTAAAAACAATCGTATTAAAAACTTAAATAAAATCATACATAAGTATATAAATTAAAATTCTGTGTATTTGATAAAACATGTTTGAGATAATTACCTTTATGCTGATCATTGATATATTATTATAATGTTTCAATGTTTGTATCACAGATTTTTTTAAGTTTATACCCACTAATTGTGTCAAAATAAAACTTTGATAAAACCTAAAAGAACATTCAAACGATTTAATGTACATTTATATATTTATGTTTCAGTCTAACAAAACCGAATCAATTTAAATTTAATACGAAAAAAGTTAATTGCGCAAAAGTATAAATAATAATTACCAACTATCAATATCTCCGCGTGGTATATTGTTTCTATGTTTATGAAGCAAACTTTTTAAGTCTTCTGGACTTAGATACTGAAATGCCCAAGCAGCTAAATCGGTCCATTGAATTCCTTGATTTTTTTCTCCAACATTACCACAGTTTAAACAAAGACCATTCTTAAAGTAATGATTTAATGTAAAGACTTTGTCAAACAGCATTTTACTTTTATTGTTTAAATTTATATCCAACTGATCTAATAAGCCCAAATGAATAGAAAGGATCATTTTTGTATATTTTGAACCTTTTAATTTTAAATTAGATTTTAAAACAATTGGCCATAAGTGAGGTACTTGTTTACAAAAACATTTGATCACATCTTCAAGAGAATTAGTAGTTGAATCGCATATTGTAAATTTGTGTAATAACATATGCAACTGCTCCAAATTAACATTTGCGGTAGATAAATATTCGATAAGTATTTTTCCGAGTTTTTTAAATTGTCCATCAATATTACCCAATGGAAATCCGCATTTGCATAAATGCTCTGTTTCACAATTTAACGCCGCATAACTATAAACTGTATAATAAAGAATATTATAATCATCAAAAAGACTTTCATCAAAGTGTGATAAATAGGACAAAAAAATTGTATTGCATTTTTTGTGATTAGTCGTCTTTAAATTAATGCAATACTTCATTATTAAATAAAATACAAATATTGGATTGACGTTTCTTTT
Source organism: Geopemphigus sp. TES_GeoC_2020 (assembly GCA_025469175.1). Classification (NCBI taxonomy): domain Eukaryota; kingdom Metazoa; phylum Arthropoda; class Insecta; order Hemiptera; family Aphididae; genus Geopemphigus; species Geopemphigus sp. TES_GeoC_2020. The sequence goes on along the minus strand of JAIPRN010000254.1, from coordinate 20,363 downwards.
ATATCCAAGCATACGGAATGATTCAATTTGATCCAATTTTAAAAATACGTACATTGAATTCAAATACATGAGTAATGGTACTTCAGTCTCTCCATCATTATTGGAATTCATTTCCAAGATCTTGCAAAATATTGCGTAAGAACATTTTAAGTTACCATTTATCAAAAAATTAAATATACCGCCAATTTCTATAACTTGAACAAATAACGTAATAAACTCGCAGAGTTTTATATCTCTTTTGAAGTCACTTTCGACTAAATAGTATGTTAGAAATTCTGGATAATCAAATGTATTAACAATCAACGCATCTTTTGCATATTTATCGGCCCACTCTAATATTAAATTGTTAACAAAGCTAGTATTCACTGCCTCCTTTACAGTGTTCAAATGTTTTTCTTTCAAGTACTGTCGGAATGGAAATATTGTTTGTTGTACTTGTAAAACATTTTCTAAATTACATTTCACTTCCAATACACCATTAAATAAGTGTTGTAAACAGTCTACATCCAATTTATAACCATTTTGAAGTTTTTTACATACGTTTAAAATCGGGAGTAAATTAAGTTTTTCATGATGTTCTAGGTCTAACTGATAATTTGATACATTTACTTCATCCTCATTAATTGATGGACATTCAGATGATTTAGTAATATCTGATACTTCGTAAGGTACTAAATCATTTTTAACTGTAATGGTAGTCAAATTATTTAATGTATCTTTAAGAGTTTTACTACTTTTTACAATTTTATTAGTGACATTCGACCCTATTTCCATAAGAGTATCATGGAAAACGTCGGATGTTGCCAATGACACAAACGGAATTGATGGCATGTTTAATTCCACACACAGCTGATCAAAAATGTGCTTCTCGTCTAATTTCGCATATTCATTAGATGGGTACTTTTTAATTTTTTCTAAACTTATGTGTATATTTAACAATGATTTAGAACGTGCTATTGATTTCTCAGACTTAATAGAAAATAAACTGTAACTTCTTTGTAGTTTACGATGTTTTTTAACGTACACATCATTTTTCAAGGAGTAAATTCCAGATGGTAACTTAAAAAATTTCTGTTTTAAATAATTAGTTTTTTTAATTTTTGATATCAATGTATTTGTATTTTCTGGCAAGTCTATCTTCTGATCAATATTGACAAGTGGATATAATTCATCAATAACGTATTTTATTTCCATTATCCTATCGTAATAATGTTCGATCAACTTAACGCATTTATTGTAATCTTCAAATTCATAACAACTTACTAAAAAATTCTGGAGGGGAATAATATTTTCAATAATCAATTCACCGTTTGAACACCATATATATATGGTATCGTTGATGTATTTAACATTTTGTATATTATTATATCCGTCGCTCCACAATACCACATTAATTTTTAACATATCCAATACAAATATACTATTCGATGTATACGTAAATAAACAGTTTTCCCAAAGTTTGTATAATTTTTTAAAATTAAGAGACTGTGGTAACCAATTTTGACTAGAAATTCTTGATAAATCATCAAATGACTCTTGCGTGCAAACATGAAGTGTTGGTGGAATAGCTAGACAATACTTGAGTTGATGTGTACTTTTCACAACGCCATTTAACTCAACTTCCCAAATCCTAGAACCTGGTCGGGCTGCAAATATTTTTTTCTCATTCCACGCAACAATACAGCAACCATAATCACCATCTCTGGGCTTTTGTCCAATTTGTTTAAACTGCTCTTTAGACATATCACAAACATAGCATTTCGTCAACGTTGAGATCACTAATATATCGTCTGAACTGTCTATTTGAATTACTCTAGAATCCAGTTCAATCATTGTGTACGGTGGTGTTTGAAAAATAGCCTTTCGCTGTGAAAAAAAAGTACAAAATTACGTGATAAACGCTTGATTACACTGTGTTTTGAATAATATAATTACGTTCCTCGACGTATTATAAGACTCGATACGAAATCAATATTATTTATACTCACGACAAATAATGATACATAAATTGACGTAACTTTTCCAATACAGTCGCCGAAATATAACTGATTTTTAGAAGTCCATTCCATGGCAGTGATTTCGTGTCCTAAATGTTCAGTAGACTTATTTAACAGTTTTGAGCCGACTCCATTTTCGTTTCTTTGCAGTACACAAACAATGCCTTTTTGTGTACCAAATGCAATAAGATCTTCATCTTTAGAAATAACAACTTGTGTCACGGATCCTTCCTATAAACATGAGATTATATTAAATAAAATATCGAGAAACATTATAGTTCAATTGAAAAAGTCTTAAGTTTGAAAAAATATTACACCGAACCAAATGATATAGATTGAAAACAAAATTAAGTTTTTTACGTGTTTATTTTCAAAATATTATAAATATAAATAGGCGCGTTTAAAAAAAAATGTTTTTATACAAAAAATATATTCGTTTAATTTCTATTTTTAAATAGACTGAAAGTACAGTCAATGAAATCTTAAAAATCTGGTACATACGGAACTACAGTATGTATTTAATGAAAAATTAAAATTTCATACAAAAATTAGAAAACAATAAATACTTTTTTGTACCATTTATATTTAATATAAATAAAATAAAACACCAGATTTCTGAAGGTGATGGATTATCGAAACTATAAATAAAACACATAGGCTATAATGTTATAATATATGATTGAAAACTACATTCTTTCATAAGTATTGAAGAATTTCTTTTTCAATTTGTTATTCTACCTTTTTTTTTTAATATTTTATTTTACTACTTACTTTATTTGGAAGTAGCTGTATAAATTCACACGGTTGTCTGCGAAATACATATAATCCACCGCTGGATGCTCCAAAAATGATAAAACTTTGAGATACTTCGATACACGTATACTAAAATTTAATAGGAATAATTTGAAAAACAAAGATCGTATAACATTTACAGTATATTTATATCCCACTTTTATTCTTTGAGTGGCTTTTAGAGGTAAGTTTAGTATGTTCTTTTGGTCAATTCTATTCAACACCAAAATATGGTTCGACAAATTGTTGTCATTTTTGTTATCTTGCAGCACAGCCATTCTCGTGTATGTACGAATGACTAGGTGGACGACGAAATAAAAACAAACCAAAAATGACGATCTAAAAGCATTTTACCAAAAAAAAAAATACTTGAGACTTAGCAAGATAAACAATTATTTTAAAAATGTTTGAATTTTACCCGTAGTGATAATTGTTAACATATCACGAATTATGACAATGGTTCGTTTAAACAATTTTGATTATTCTGTAATTTAAGAGGAGATTAACGTAAAAATGTTTGAATCAACGATCGTGGCCTTAGATTAAATACGCGAATTACGCGTCGTTGTTGTCTTTAGCAACGAACGTACTTATAATCAATTAATACGTCGATAATAATTAAAGCGTACATTTTTCTTATACAATGTATCGTGTTGATACGACGACGTTATCTCGTATAATATATTACTGACGAGTTTACTGAAGTTTTACGGAAGGCGCGTACTAATGGTACCACGAATATTGTTATATATATATATATATATATATATATACATTTTTAGGCAAAAACTACACATGGAAATAGATGAGAAAAATTAAAAATTCTTATATTTGAAAGGGTAAATAAATATCGACGACGACCGAGAAATAGATGAAACAAGTGGTTGTATTGATTCATTATGATTAATGATTCATACGCTTGGGTGATATAATTAGTAATGACCGGGAGAAATAAAAAGGAAAATAAATTTTCTTATTAAAATTAGTTTTTAATCGAAAAAATGTTCTCCGTTTATTTCAAAAGTACGTCGATACGGGTGTAAAGGGCTTACGGAAATCGTCGAAACCTACCGTTTTCGAAAAGTCCGTTAAAAATCCGCTGAACTGGAAGAACCGACGAGTACTAAGTAAAAAAATGTGCGAAAAATTTCGACGGTCGTTCGTTTTGAAGACACGAAACGAGTGGACTTACGATTTACGGTTACACGTAATTAGGCACGAAGGTTCGCCGGTGTTGATTCGTTAAAGGAAATAATTACGTTTTGGGTGGTTATTTCGTAAATCACGATAATAGAGTGTTGAACAAGAAAAACGGTGACGTTGGGGAAATAATCGTCGATCGTTGTACGAATATCGAACGATAATAAAACCGTCAACTGTTGAAAACGACAATGAGGCCTACTTTGCAGTTTCATGGTCACGACTTCCATATTTTTTCGATCGCGTGGAATTGTTTTAATGTCTCGTGCCCAAGTATTTTTTACTTTTGGGTTCAATTTCGATATATTTAACGCTTCGAGCGTATTTACTAATTTTGCCTGTTCCATTTGCTCGGCATTTTAAACCAATAATAAAAAAAAATTATATTCATGATACGCTTATACACACAAGTGTAAACTGTACGAGGGGGATATTGAAAATCCCCTCCACAAAATCATTCTCATGTCGATTAATATAAATATCCACCCAACGATTACCCTAATTTTATAATTTACACCAAAATACGATATTATAACGTTTCAGTCATTAATGTATTTTGTTTCCTCTCAATCCAATTTAAGTGGCTACTAAAATACATATTACATGTAGGTTCTAATTTTAATATAAAAATATAAGCAATTCTACATATAAACAATTACATAATTTGATTTTAATCGTACATAAAATAGAAATATTTTCTTTCGTCATATTCAATTTCGTACATATCATTCTAGTCTAATTACAATTATGAACACCTATGGTATATTAAACAAAAATAAAAATATACCGATATACTCTTAGTTTAAATAACACTGTACTTTATTGTATCACAATAATATATAAACGTTTTGTATTTCTAAACCATTTAATTAATGTTCTGAGACTACCATCAAAACAGTTATTCAACTTCTATATTTGATTTTCAATTATCAATTCGTTTGCAGTATTATTAATTGAAAACAATAATAGTTTAAAATGTTTTTCATTTTTAATTGAAAAAAATAAATACTATTGTACAATTAATACAGCAATAATCACGTAACATTCACATTTTGGTACTTAAAAATTATAAGTATGAGATATATATATATATATATTTATATATCTATAAGATAACAGTCGTCAATAATTTTTTACTTCATTATTCATATTTTAATAAAACAATAATTTAGTAACTCAGTAATGATTTAGCTATCAGCAAGAAATGAGTAATTTAAAATAAGTTTTAAAAAAATAGAAAAATAATTTATAATACACTATTTACAAACAGAAAGTTTGACAAATAATTGTAGCAACACAACCACAATGAAAAATTTGAGTAAAAAAAAATTCTTTATGTAATTATATTTATGATTTCATTATATTTTATTTAAAAAAAAAACAAATATTTGTACTTTTAGAAGTATAAGAAAAATTATGAAATTTAATTAAATTCTAATACACTTAATTAACAGAAATATAGTATAGGACCACATTAAAATATTACGTTCAAAACCATTTAAGATTGTTAACTTCTATTCTTATAGAAAATCTTGAAAAGTAATACTTACAAATGCGGTAAAACAAAAATATAAACCAGTTTATGGAATATATATTACACCCATATACATATTATATTATATAATATACAAATCTTAATAAATAAATTTACCAATAAATCTTTCTCTTACAAGGCGGTTAGTACTCGAAACAAAAATGGAAATAATAATTTTCTATGCCAACAGAATTTGGACTTAGGATAGTAGATTAATAATATTAACAAAACCAGAATAGACTAAGTAGAAGCCACTATACTTTATACAAAATTATTCAACAACAAAATATAAATATTCAACGTATTAAGGAAACTCGAAGTAATAGAAACATGTCAAGGATGCTATTTTAGTAAAAATTAAAGTAGTTTTTATAGCGTGCACTTCAAAGTATCCCATAATAGGTTACTAAAATGACGTACAAAAAAATTATAAATATTTATTTACATCATTGTTAGACCTTCATATTTTACCTGTTTAATTAGGCTTATAATTTTGTTACAATTCATAACAAACAAATATGTTATAAAAAATAATAAATAATATTCTGGTATGTAGTTTTCGTGGTAGTTAATATTTATATTACACAAAAATGTGGTAAAAATTGAATAATAACACAATCTTAATGTGTCCGCCATGATTATTCGTCAAACGTTATACTTGGATCTTGTATTTAATAAGGTGCGTGTCTAGGATATGGTGTGTCTCTATACTTGCCACCTCCATAGGCCTGTGCTGAATAACCACCTCCATAACCAATAGCGGAATAATCATATCCTCCATAGGCACCATATGCATCATATGCATTAGCTGGATAACCATAATCTGCAGCACTGCCATAAGGAGAAGTGGCTGCTGGTGCCATATAACCAGGATAAGCTGGTCTCATGCCAAATGCGGCAGGAGCTCTAGTACCACCAATTGGACCAGTCCTGGCTCCTGGAGCTGCCATTGTTTCTGGATTAAATTTAACTTTTTTAACATCTACTTCTTTGCCATTAATAACTTGTTTGGGATTTTTTAACACTTGATTAACGACTTCTGAATCTTCAAACGTTATGAAACAAAAACCTTTCCTTTGGTTTTTCATTTTATCGAATGGTTGTTGGTATTCTGATATTTGACCAAATTGCAAAAAATAATTCCGTACATCTTGTTCTGTTATTTCAGATGTTAAACCCCCAACAAACACTTTACAACGTAATGGGTTAACTTTCTTTGTTACCTGTAATAAAATATAAAAATTGTTCAAGTTAATTAAAATTATCGATACAAAATGGTATATAAAAATAAAATTATTTTTAAATTCTATTAATTTTTGCCAAAACTAATTTTTAAAATATTTTTACAGCTACAATAATAACATAACGGTACAAATTAATAATAATTAAATAATTCATGGTTTATTCAAGTATTTAAAAAATATATGTAATTATTTCGTTAAAATTTGTTGTAGGTATTAATAACTGAAAATTCATTGGATCAAATATTTATAATTTGTAAAATGTTAAAAACTTTAATATTGATATTTGAACAGAAAAATATTAATTATTAAATACTTTTCGAATTAAATATGAAAAATTGTAATTCCATAAACTACAAGATTTTTTTTTTTTTAAAAAAAAACCTAGAACAAATATTTATTAATTACATAGGATTTTTAACCATTGTAATTTTCTATTTTTTATTTTTAATTATAAACTTAAATACTGAGAAACTTGCAGTATATATTTTAATACAATATATATATATATATATATTAAAACATTACCAATAAAATAGGAATACTTTTATTTAAAATATTAATATATTTCATAAGATAATATGATAATAGGAGCAACAGAGTATTTGTTAAAAAAAGTATACAAAACATTTAGACGTGTTGTTTAGTTATAAACAACTTTTAAAGATCTAAAATCTTACGCGAAAAGGTTGGTTTTTTTTTTAATAGCTATTATTAAGAAAGTTATTATACTAATCATATCTAGGTTATTAGTTGGTTCAAAAATAGATAATTTTAAAAAAAAATTGTCAAATTTATAACAATTTATAATATGATTAAATATATAAAAATTCGAAGAAAACAATAATGGTTATCATCGTCAATAATACTAAGAATATACATTATATAGTTAACATAACTCACCCTTTTTGGATCGACTTTTTTATTGGAAATAAAGTGATCTCCGGCAGCTAGTAAATCGTCCACAGTCTTTGCGTTTACAAATTGTACAAATGCGAATCCTCTGGATTGTCCAGAGAAGGGATCAGTTTTAATGTTGACGTTCTCAATTTCGCCATACTGAGTGAAGTACTCGCGTATTTCTTTTTCGTTGATATTTCTGCCAAGACCACCAACAAACAATTTTTTATCATCATCCCGACCAGGACCGGTAGACCGCCCATTGGCGTTAGGTTGTTGCGCCATGTCCTCCTGAAACCAAGACGAATGTAAGAATGGAGCGAACGTTTATATATCCGGTCGATTATTTATTCGGACGTCCCTTAAATTAAAAAACGACACACTTACCAGGTTACTGGACTATGTCGATGGCAGCCACGATCTGTATATACAAATCGACGCGGCGGTTAGTGTACCGTCACCGATGTCTGGTTAACGGGAACGAGACGAAGGCTTGCGGACGTACGTGTAATAGTCTCGCGAGCCGCGAGGTGAAAACGTATCGGATTCCGATAATTTCGTAATTTTTTCACTTACCAGCGGAGCGCGCACAAAACGGGCCGACGCTAAAAGACGCGTACGGCGAACGCCATTTATCTCTCTCCAACCGGGTTTGTTGTCTGCTTGTTGCCAACGGGAGAAAGAAATGACAAAAAAATGAAAGGAACGAATGGAAAACAAAATGGAGGGAACGGACACAGTGCCACCAACTGGTCGGACTGTTGCCACCACGTTTGGCGGTAAACCGATTACACGGTGGTATTTTTAATGAAATCTTACCCGCATTGAGACGCATAAATACGAAAACGTAAAACGTCGTCCGTCCAGCAACGTAGCGTTTACGTTTGAACGCGCGAATATTTGATTGGCGATAAATACTCCAGGTTTGTCAACTTATTTATACGAATATACTAAACCGATTCCTAAGCCGTTCGTTACAAAAAAAACGCCCTAATCGTTTACCGACGTCGAATACATATACGTCAGACCGGCGACTACTAAATATATAAACATATATATATAACACTCTTGTTATACAATTTTCGGCGCGTACAAAGGCCTCGGATGTGTCCGACGAAGAGAAATCCTATTCTCTACCGATACGACGTACGGTAGTATACCTTTTTTTTCTTTCAAATCAAAATCGGCAATACAACCCACCGTTCGGGAAGCTTGAAAACGGTACTTCGGACAATACGTAGTATATACCTAACAGTTCTGTAGCTTGGTTAACAGGGCCAGTTATTGTTGAGTGTTTAACACGTGTTCCGCGATATCGACGGCGAAATAAACACAATACCGCTATTTAATATAAGTAGTACACCGTTCGTGCCCATATACGCGGCATATATATAATAATAACTACGGCCCTAATAGCTAAAAATATCTAGTACACTATTATAAGCACATTATATAGAGTATACGTACGTGCGTGTAAAAACGTAAAATATCATTTACGTTCGGTTTACACACCGTACGTAGTTTTAATAAGCTCTATACGAAGTTGTTTACTCGTCGGGCGCGTTTTAGAAATACTATTTTGCCACCAAACTTGAAAACCGTACCGTTCGCGATTGTTTACACGTTAATTGTTCACGAAACGATTTACGTACGGGTGAGTGGGGGTACCTAGTGAGCGTACTGCGTCAACAGAGAGGTGCACCGCGTTAATATTCCATCACTCATCCACTAGGCGTGTGTAATTACGTAACGTAACGTAATTATTTTATATTATCGTAGAAAATTAACGTTCGCGCAATATCGTGACAATCGTCGTAATTATTATTTTGTTTTCGAACATACGTCTACGAATTTTGTAACGCTCACGTCCAACCTATATATATATACGCGTATACGATAGTGTGTCCCTCCGCGATTGTACAAATTATCGGTAGTTTTACGATATTTAAATCGATCCACGTTACTCGGTACCCTCGTATCGGCGCGTAAAATTTAGTACAATATTTATCGATTAACGTTATTAATCGATGTATATATATATATATATAATATTGGCGTCGAGATTATTTTACGTATCTTACGGTTTATGGACCTAGTCGTTTTAACGGTATTTGTACGGTAATTTTTTGTTAATTATCACCATCATTACTGTAATTTATTATACACGTACTTCAATAACAATCCAACAGGTAATTTTACACTTAATTCGATAACATAATAATACGTTTAATAAATGATTAAAAACGAATTATTCGATCAAATTGTACGAAAAATATTTCGTTCTTTTAAGATAATTAACGAATTATAAAATATTATATTATGTGACAATATCGTCCAGGTTTTTTTTTGTATACGTTTGGTTAATTATATTATTTGACGGCCAAAAACGTAAACGATTAGCAAAATACACGTTTACCACATATTTTTTAAAAAAAAAAAATTGTTTTTTATTTTTAACGTTGTTACGATATTTCTCCGGACTAAAATAATTTATATTTATAGTTCATCTGGCGGGCTTATAGTCGTGCGTTACAATTTTAAAGAATAATACAGAAAATGTGCCGATTAATTTATGTTTATCCTAAAAAAAGTTGCTCGATAAAAAATATAAAATAATAAATAATATATAGTTAGCGGTATTTTTCATAGTTTTAAATACATATTCAACAACATATAAGATTAACGCGTAACATCGAAATAACTATCAACAAATACATCATGGTCAAATAATATTTACAATTCGTTCTTAAAAAAATATATATATATATATATATTTGTACATTGCGAGTTCGTACGTTTTATGTTTACACTTACAGTAATTTCAAAACGGTGTGTTCATTTTTACGTAAATGATAAATACTACCGAGTATCGACTATGATCATAAAACAATTTTGAAAACTTGAAAAATTTTAAATACCCAAATAATAACGTCAGTGGCGTTCGGTGAAAAGTAAATTATCCATCTACGTAACCGAAATAATGTTATTTTAAAACTACGTCAAAATACTTTTTCGTTTTATTTAATATTTCAATAAGTAAAAAGTATACGAGTATTACACAAGTCTGATGTTCCGGAGCATCATAAAACATATGACATATTGATAATATAATACCACAATTGTCGGGAGAAACTTATAGTTTCGCAATATTATTAAGTCGTTTTTTTCACAAGTCAAGTTACATATAGTCCATATGGTACAGACCACAGTGTAATTAGTTATGTCGTTTAATTATTTTAGTAATAATTGTTCGTATCGATGTACACCTACAATATATGTTTAAAATTAAAAATAAGAATATATTGGCAATTGAAATTTTGTAATTCAAACGACCTTGATTGATAAAAATACGAGAAATATCATATGGGGATGAGTAAACATGACCATTATTTGATAAGGAAAAAATATTACAATGATGTCATAAACTCATTGGTCATTGCTCAGTAGGAACAAACTCGTTTTAAAGTTTCTTGTTTGTTTTATTTACTCTATTCAGTTCACAGTTTCATGCGCAGGTATTCCTCTAACTTCGATATGTTCGTTATACCTATGTTGTTTATTATCGATACGTTTTGTATGTGATGAATAAATATAAGGCTTTGTGCATAAACTATACAAAGTAATATATTACATTGTCGTGTGTACTATTGTTAAAATTATAAGTTTTGACAATGTCCACCATAATCGAAGATCTTGGGACGACACCGTCAGATAATGGTAATCATCAATTAACTTCTCATTATATTTTATCCAATTATGTTTTTACGTTTGTAAATTATTAACAGATAATAGAGCAGCCGTGCAAGTTCCCAGTCGTCGTTTGAGTCTAGCTGCCGATTTCATAATGCATTTAGAACGTAGAGCTGCCGAAGGTTCGGCTATGTTTCGCAGCAACGTGCATAATGTTGTTGAAGAATTAAGACCAATCATTACTGTGGCACGTCACCCTGATCCTGGGTCACCTCAACCACTGGCCCCTTCTTCGTCCGTGCGCTTGAGTTTACCTACCTGGTTAAATTTAAATAGCAACAATACTCACTTACCTCTTTCTCCACCCAATTCAATGGAAACAGAAGATCGAAATCCAATAGCTATAGGTACTATTAAAACCGTTGTTTTATTGAGAAATTTGTTTGTAAAAGTTAAACCTTTGGTTTTCGTAGGAGAGATTAGACCAATTGAGTCAACGCCAGTAACACAAAGACTATCTTTGACTACTCAAAGGTCATTAACTGAAACTAACAACGACGTATCAATAGATATGACTTTGTCAAATTCAGATTTAAATGTAGAACAATTACCTTCAAGTCCAGGAGGATCTTCACCTAATGGATCTAATAATAACAATGAAAATCGTAAGTTATTTATTTAAAGCGAGTTAATAGTTACAGTTATTAATAATATATACATATATATATATATATTATACGTATGTTTTGAAATGGTAACTTACAATTGTATTACTGAATTACATAAAACGTACTTGCTGAATAAAGTTTTAGTTTCTTTTTTATTAGTAAAAATTTATATTTTTGTTTTTATTTGATTGTACTATTTATTTTAAGTAATTTTTTTATACAGTTATAGAATTCTTAATGATATTATTGTAACTAACAGCCTAAAATTCTCTCAAGAAACTAATTTGGCTGTTAATAAATTTATTTCAACGAATAGTCGTAGCAATATCCAGGTTTGTTTTTAATAGCTGATGTTTCTTTTTCAGTTAATTTTGTTGTTGACATCTTCTGTTGAACAATGTTCTCACTTGCCATTTTCCGACTGTCACATTTTATTTCCCGCAATTAAAACAAAACATAATTCAGTATCTTGTTTTCGAAAAAAAATTGTGTATGATAGATAATAATTTATTATTGGGCATTTGTTGACATTATGGTTTTTAATACAATTAAATTATTTATAATATAATTATTTTAAAATAATTTTTTCACAGTCCTTAGTACATTTTTATTAGGATATTTTTTAAAAATATCATATTTTCTTTAATTATTACTAAATATATTAAATATATTTGTTATATATATATGTATTAAAATATAGTAAATCGATATATAATATCAAAATTTCTTTATGTACGTTTAAATCATAAAACAATATTGTTTTAAAGACTACAATTAAAATTGATGTATATTATATATGTCTTCTATTCAAATTAATATTTTTGTAATATTTAAACGTATAATTGTTTTTCAGAAAGCGAAGAAGATGTTCTTCGGCATAACCCTGAAATCGCTCAAATGTTGAGTGTAGCTCTTAAATACATTCCGTTTTTATTAATTCTCCTATCAAAAGCTGTATTCGATCATATACCAGGTAAATTAAATACCAGCTTCTCTGTTTGATCGTTTGTGAAGCTTGATTAAAATGAATATGGCTTGAAGGTTCGACTAACGAACGTGATTGTTTGTATCTTGTATTTTCAGCCATTCTACTCTTCCTTGTGCTCTTTATTTCATTTCGTTATTTCAACAATGTGGTAAAACGTGAGGTGGCCAAACAGTCGCAGCGCAGCATAGGATTTTTGTTATTTGCTATTTGTCATATGGTTATGTCTGTATTTTTATTCTACTATTTCTATAGTGACATGAACTTACACTTTGGGTAATAATAATAACGGCAATAATAAAACTAAATCTATATTAATAGTACATAATATTAATAATACAATTCTTAAATTATGTATATATATTTTCAGGCTGATATTTATTCCTCCATACACGCAGTCCTTAACAATTAGTAATTTATTATGGTCAATAGCAGTCGACGATTATATTTTAAAATTAATCACGATCATTTTTAAAATACTTGTTATCATGATGCCAATACGACTTTTACCGATAATTAAACGAGTTTGTTCACTTTTATATAATTGTCTTAGAAAACTAGTCGGTAAATTAATTTTTGTTTAGGGAAAAGTATATCTATTCATTGAAGCTACATCTCAATTGTATCGGTGTTGTGTACCCATTCAACCATGGTTGTATTACATGTTAGAATCGTATCAAGGTCCGAAAAAAGTTATTGGCGTCTTTTTATCCGCCGCATATATGGTGTCCAAAGGTACTGATTTAATGGGCTGTGTGAAACTATGGTGGACAGCATCATACAAATTACTTCAGAATGTTGTAAGTTCATATAATATTATTGTATTACCTAGTATTATTCATATTTCATACCTTTTGCAAAAATTGAACATATAAAGTTGGGGACCAACGTGACACAAAAATAAAAAAATTCATTATGCATAATTAATTTCTATCTTTGGACTAAGTATACGTATTAAATTGATACTTAGTTTGTTATGAAAAAACCAAATGACATATAATTGAAAAATATTCGTTTTGTCGTAATCTGTTATGTTTAAAAGTTTATTACAAAAAATTATAATACATTTTACATTACACAGCAAAATATGTTTTTTTTTATTGAGACAAACATTGAAATGTTAGAAATTATGTTTTGTACTAATTATATTGTTTCCATATAATATATTTAATCATATGTCATAGTAATCATAAATTACTAAAAAAATAACGGATAATAGGTTCAGAGTTTTTTTATGAAGTTTTGCGTTTAAAGATGTTTATTGTTTTAAATTGTAATAAAAATATTTGATTTAATTTTTAGGCTTTAGGAACAGCGCCCACTAAAGAACAGCTGACTGTAGCTGGTAGCAATTGTCCAATTTGCCACGACGAGTATGCGACACCTGTGTTGTTGCAGTGTCACCATATTTTTTGCGAAGCCTGTGTGGCCAAATGGTTTGATCGGGAACAAACTTGTCCACTGTGTCGAGCAAAACTCGTTGATGACCCAGCGTGGCGAGATGGATCTACGACAAATTTTATACAACTCTTTTAATTTCCTATGTGATGCTATTCGTAATAATACAGCTTTGATCATCGTATAAAACATTTCCTTTTGTTCGTAAATATCTTTTATTTATTTATATATATATATAT